>DWDU01000599.1:0-17956 GCA_018245575.1 Jemadia suekentonmiller | reverse complement strand
TTTGTAGTGCCCGACTCGGGAATCGAATCCAGGACCTCCCGATCGGCAGTCGCACTTGCAACCAACACGACCAACGATTATTACGAAAATTATATAAGTACACGTTTAGAAATATATACGTATGTTAATAAGTTATCTGATTACTATAAAACAGTCCCTGCCGAGTATATTTTCAGTACTTTATTTGAATTTCAATATTAAGTCTAGTCCAACCACCGAGCGAGGCCTCTCCGTTATAACAACCGAGACATCAACTATTAAATATGATTAAAAAACGAGGATGTTCGTCGAATCAAATGTAGTTATCAAAACATGGTCGATTACGGTCGCCACACACGTTACAGCCATCACAACACAGTTTAGTGACGGGCCGCGGCAAAAACACGGCCTAAGGGACATGCTTCACTGCGCCCGGCTCGGCAACCGTGAAATGTTCGGATATCTATGAGGAGTAAAAAGGCTTTAATGGAATATCATAAAATTTACCCTTAACATACTCCACATACATTATAAAGAAAAATATCAAACCTAACATAACGTAACGGTTGCATTTCTCCGAACATGTACTAGTAAGTAGAGTAGTGTAATAAACTCCCACGTTTCACCAATTACGTTTACGTCCCGCGGTGTAATTCGGGGTGAGCCTATTGCCACACACCGGCCACAAATCTAGGGTCGGAGCCGCTACTAGAAATTTCATCTTCTAACAATAATGTAATTCTCTATCGGCAGTCCAGCCCGCAACCGGTCGACCAACAAGGTAGTCGAATATTTTATATGTGTTGTTTTACATTAGATACAGTAGTAGATACACTTATATACAATTAGGCCATCATTTAAGATTAGTTAACAAGTAGGCCTGTTTACTGTAAACTTCTAAGAAATAACAAAAATACAGACAATTAACAACGGACGAACGAAATCGCCATTTTTCTTATGTCTCTCCCCACGTATATTCGAGCCCAACATAAAGCAACAAAAAGCGTTTGATACACCAAATATATCCATACTGCCATCCAGTATACATTACAAATAGACAAGAGAAAATCCATATTACCTGCTTAAATATTTATTACCGTTGGCAACACAGCGCGGTACCTTTGCGTATCGGAACAATGGCGGTCGCTACCGTCACCGGGACCGTCTCAATTCGCGTGGAAAATACACGCATGGCTTGTGCACTTGAGGTTTCGCCACCTGTAATAAAAAGGGGCCCCATTCTATCCTTTGTACGCTCATTGTACGATATTTTTTAACCTCACATCAAAGAGTACCTACCACCCGCTTCAGCGTATTGTGTGAGATATGTCCGTAATTACGATATGGATTAGTCAAGCTCTTAAGATATAGCAATGAAGTAAGTAGAAAGGATTATAGTTTACTTATTACCGTGTAAGTGCGAATCCGTTTGTTAAATTTTTTCTATTTTAAAGGATATTACTTAAAACTTAATTATTTAGGTAAAATGTCTCTTATCTTTGCGCTTGTAATTGTCGTGGTTATTCCTTTTATCTGTCTGCATTACTATTCATGCAAATAAACGTTATGCCTAACAAAAAAAGTCAACATCACGTCTATAATCCTCGAAGAGATAGACAGAGGAGTGTAGTACACTCTCGCGTTTCTCAGTTACGTTTACGTCCCACCAGTTACGTTTACGTCAACGATTATGCACGAATTAAACATATGCAGAGGAATATAAATAACGTAATGACAACATAAATTGGTGAAAGTATTATTAACATACACATACGTCAATCGAAATTTTGTAGATTACTAATTTGAATTTTATGAATATGACATAAAAAATATTTAATAGAAACAATTTATAAAGTTCTTCGTAAATTAATAATTTGTACATTTTATAAAACAGATTAAAGAATAAAACATTTTTATTTGTATGTCGGCACGCCAGGTTCGTTAAGTAACAGACAGAAGACACAAACCTCCAAATAACTCTATCCTCGCAAACTTGATGTGTTCGTTCAACATTCAAAATAATGTAACTTTGAAAACGTATTTTTTCTAAAAACTATAAAAAATAATAATAACTTAAACATAATACCCACGGTTTAATGAACTCATTACAAATAATTTAAAGGATGTTCGGGCGACACATTACATTTTATCGCTACCATTGATCGACATATGTTGAACCCGATTCCATATTATACTACAACCCCAAACCGTGCTGCGAGGGTGAAAGATGTAATCTCTTATCTACAACAGGTTGTCGAGGTGTCATACATGGCTTTTTTAATATCCACGACAGCCTTCACTAAAAGAAAAGGAGGAAAGAATTAGTTTGGAAAAAGAAACAATTATGGACCAATTAGTTATATATGTATAACACATAAAGATTTAGACAGATGATCAACTATTTAATTAAACAGTACCCCAATATACTGTTTAAACGTTATTTTATAAGTCTTTATATATACAAACTTTTGGTCAGTGCACCCGTTGAAGTCTTTCCTTCGGTACGTAAAGTCATGTAACTTAGTCTTAATATAAAATAAAGTTGTACCACTGGATATCTGAAACATACGACTGATGTCGGAATTCTTTAAATTCCCATTCAACTATCGTTCAATCAGCTCTTATTAAAATAATTCCTGTGATATTACGTTTTTATCTACGCATACTTGAAACAAATTAAATGACTCTTAATTCTTTACAACGGCATTGTATGTGCGTCGGAACTTGGGTAGGTACTCGTGATAAACGCGAAGAATTTAAATTGAAAATTATCTTACGTCGTAAAACCGTTTAGGTATTCGCCTTCAACAATTATATTGCCGTATTTCATGGGATAAAGTTGCCGCAGACACTTTAGCTGGAATTATTTTACAGACATAGATATCGTTGACTATTTGTGTTATTCTAAGTTGAAATTTGTAGTGTTGGCTCGGGATCTGGATTTGTGCCTTGTGCACGGCAATAGGCCTATTCCATAGTGGGACGTAAATGTAACTGGTGAAACGTGCGAGTGTACTACACTCCTTTCCATACTTCTTCTGGGAGATACAGAGGATATGTCACTTATATACATTTAACAGGTATTGTTAACTATTGGCATACATTAAAAATTGTTTTTGTATTGTCCTTTTCAACTTGGGTTATGTATGCAGAAAACAAGATATACATATGTATGTATGTGTGTAATATGCGTGTATTGAATGGTACGTAATAGTATTGTCGTTAGTTAAATGAAGTTTGTATTTTGATAGTTTTATCATGTACCTATCTAAGAAATTACCAATTAAATATTTCCCTAGCTGTTAAATTTTTTAAAGTAGCATCATAAGTACCTACCTATCCAGCGGTCGCAACCTACTTTTAAAATAAAACGTCACGCAAAAAACATCAAACGAAGCGTTTTATCAACAGTTTCAATCAATTTTGATTGAAGACACATCACGTTGATGGACGAGCTTCCGAGCGCGCTGAGACCGCGTATTGTCCGTCAATCGGGTCACGGGGAGGGCGCGATATGAGCGTATATTCGATTTGTATCTAATATGTCTCACGGTTGTTTTAATAACTCTCACATAAGTCACATATCTCACATAAGATAAAAGTACACTATACATAAGAATGATATAAGTAAATAAGATATATTTCCGCTGGCGGACACGGCATTACTGTAATAATTACAAAATTGACCCTTAACCATATTATCTTTAGAGGAAACCTAAAACTAGTGGTGGATCCATAAAAGGGTTGATGATATTGCGTATATTTATAAACCATACTGGAGTAACCACACCCACTTGCGTATAGGTAGTATAGGAGTCAAATAGAAAACCATTGAATAAAATGAAATGATAAATTTTATTTATACCTACTTCATTTTATTTATTACGTTGTTTAATTTTAACATATTGCGTATATGATCTACAAATTTCCCACAACTTTTGTAAGTGTAACATGCTAATATAAAAATGCATAAGTCACTTTGCCACTGTTCAACTTTTTGTATTGACACATAAGCGCGTTCTTAGACACGACCCGCCTGGCACAATGTCAAGAGATATTTTTTTCATCGCAAAAACTGCAAAATGCTCTTTAAAAAAGTACAAAACAATACAAAACAGAACCCTTTACGCCTCAAGTGGTTGCACGTTGTACATTTGCGGCGCCATCAGGTAGCGGGTAAGTGCAGATAAGGGCGCTTGTACACACGCCGTCGCCGCCGTCGCCAGCCTTAGCCCCCGCCACGTCGCCAATCCAATATCTGTTTATGCATACCCTACACATTTTTTCAGACGATATTTGCCACAGATTTTTTATTTAAGCCATAAAATACTAACGTGACATGATAACGATAATTTTCGGCCGATGATATTTGGACTGATTTACATAAAATTGTGTAAAGTTCAAAGTTGTTTTGGTAATTGAGTTTTTTAATAATAGTATCTTTTATTATTGCTATAAGTACCCGATGTAATTTTAAAGCTAACTTTTTAATCTGCACATTTCTTGGTTTACTTCCAAATATAAATATGGTTTTTTGACTGATCGATTGTTGCGGTGTTTTTTACTGTTCAATATGTAAAAATATTAACATTACAAAATTATTTTCTTTATTCGCATAAACGGTTTCACGTCGCGTATTATCTCATTTTTACTAATAAACTATTATATTGCCTCCTTCTATCGTTCAAATATTTATTGTAAGTAAAATTTTAAACGTATTTATTAATTGCAGATGGTGCTGACATCCATGCACAAGTACCGGCCCAGAGTGCTGGTAGTGCGCGCGCGCGACGCCGCCGCCCTCGCCTGGGGCGCTCCCCACGCGGCCTTCTCCTTCCCTGAGACCGAATTCATCGCCGTCACCGCGTATCAGGTATTGGATTGCATACGTTTAGTTATTATTTTGTATTTTTTAGATATGTGTATTTGAAACAGTTATTGGTAATTATCGGGTGTACAATTGTCAATGATTTCTATATATCGATCATCCACCAACGATAGGATAGTCGATACCAAGGTGTAGGAAAGAAGTGTTTGTAGATAGAAAATTAATTTAAAATGTTGAAAAAGGGACCAATATATTTTGGTAAACGATGGACAAGCTGAGATATTGTTTCCATAGATTACGAGTATGTATGTGTGATGAGACAAGTTCTTAGAGAAGCCAAAAAACAAAGTTATACATTAATTCTGTAACAAATAAATAAACTATATTAGGTAAAGAAAATTAATTAAACATTGAATTGTAGGTAAAAATAAAAAAAATAAATGTCTTCTACGCTTATATGAAGAATTTATTATTCATGTATTCACAGTTATGATTAATTATTTGATATATCTGATATATATAGATTTGATATATAGATGAATGTTTTGATAGGCCAAACCCAATGGCAGTAGGGAATCCTGATATAACGCTGGGAGCACACCTTAGCTTCCAAGAAAACGCACATCGCTTCGTAGAACGCGACGCGATTCGCACTTCGCACGATGTGAACCCAATTTTTTTCATGTAATCGAAGGCGCCAAAGCTTTTACGTAGAACAAGTGGGTACAATACAAAAAAACACATCGAGACTCTAACGGCGACAAATGGTCAATGTCGATCGCTGTTAACGAAACAAAGTTGGCTATAACTTGCAGAAGTTAACTAGTCACTAGTATGATGACGCAATGACGTAAGCATTGGTAGGTAGGTGGAGTGAAATAGCGGGAGGAGAAGCGCATTCCGGGCAAATGCCACGTTGTTTTCCGCCCGTTGTAATTTAAGAGTTTATGCCTATTTGCTCGGGTCCCGTGTACACGAACGATAAAAGACTGGCATGTTTCGGCGAATACAGTTAGTTTTTCACAACCATTTTGTATAGTGCCGATAACACAAGCGCACTGAGATGTTTAAACAGCATTAGAACAATCAAATCTTAGTGTAGCACATTACAAATTGGTATTCTTATGAAGCCGTTATCTCGTTACGTCCAAAATTACGCGAGATTATTTCGTACATACCTACTTAGCAAAAATTGAGTGCAAAATTCACAATCATGGTCATAATAACGCAATCATAATTAACATTCAGACTTTGTAAATCATCATCATCATCTCATTGTTACCTTGCAGCTTAGAATAAAAACAATGCGTAACGTTTTTTTAAGAAACATTTAAAACTTCGTAAATTACGGAAACGTGTACGGAGTTTTCACATGTTTTATTGCGTGTGACTTAATACCATTAATTTATTAGGATTACGTACAAGAGCAATAGTACCTAACAGATCTCCCCCGCGGAGATCTCCCGCTGTTTGTTTTCAGTGTCCATTGAGGTCCGGCGCAATTTCTTTGTTGCGTAATCCGTCCTACAGTAATTAGCGTGCGGCGTGGCCGGCTACCTTACATCTGCGGCGTATTTCATGTTGACGGCAACGAGGCGCGAACTTCTCGCGTCTCAACACAATTACATCGATCGGCAGCTTTATGGGATAATCCGGGAATTGTACTCGTAACGGGGCTCCGCGCTGGACAATGGCCGGCGGCGTATCGTTGCGCATTATCCCCGGAGAGGCGGCCGCGGCGTATAACGCATTGTTACGAATTATTAACGAATTAGACGTTACCCTTTGTAGTCGCCGACGCTTTACTTAACAACGTAAGTAGGTGGCAAACCAGGCTTTTGCAACAGCAATGCCACCGCTTTGATAGTGCAAGCAGTGTATTATTAGCCTTCGTGGCAGTTAACGGCATGTCTCCATCCATTTCGACTTTTGCACCAGATAACTGAACTAACATACACAGACCCTAATTACATATTTCTGAGAAAAAAAACTGGCGACTGTCGCAAATATGTGAAACAGTCACGCAAAAAGTGAAAACAACTGCAGGTTTGTAGCGTGACGTCACGGGCGTCAGGGCGGAGCGGGGCGGCGCCGGGCTCCTCTCGAGCACCCGGCGCGTACTGCTCGGCCGATTTCGAAAGCGCACTTTAGTATACTAATAAGATGCTTTTAGCGCTTCTTGCTATCGCCGTCGCCTGTTGGGTTATCTGCTGGTGCACTGAGCAAACGGCACCCGCCGGCGCCGCCTTATCGTGTCATGTAAACAATAATTTACAAGTGACTACGCATCGCTAGGGGACTATTTGCGGTCAGTTTCGCTAGATAACATAATTTCGGACCCACATCAAAATTTGCAAATATTTGTTGAGTAGGTATGTAACATCGCGCCTGAAATCCCCGAGGAGGTAGGCAGAAAAGTACAGTGCACCCCCACGTTTTACCAGTTACGTATACGTCCCATTATGGGATAGGAGGTAAGCCTATTGTTATACACAGATCACGTATCAAGTCTCTGATTCACTACTAAAAAATCTAAGGTAAAAAAATTTATAGTATCCGACATCTCAATCGGCAGTCGCGCTTGCAACCCACACGACCAACGAGGCAGACCAACAGTTAACTAGGTAACATAGCGGAATAATGTACCTATGTTTTAACGAGCAGTCGATTCGATGCTTAGACAAACGTCGCTGTCACTTACCGAAACATGGGAATGGCAGTGATTTTAAATATCGTATTTCGCGTTACGGTGTGCGTTTGGAGAGCATGCGTGCAGGCGCCGCGCGGGGCGCCGCCGCCGCCGGGCCGCGCGGCGGGCGGGCAGCGGCGGCGACGTGCGTCGTGCCATGCTAATTGGTCTGTCGCCAAGCCGTGCCAGCCCACATGTGCGACAATTATCCCTTACAAGCTATTAGCGACATCGGGGGGTGTATGCGGAAACGGATGTTTAAATTGCATTCCCGACGAGATAAGACGCTGTTTGACGCACACGAAAGCACATACGAGACGTATCTCTATATATATATCAGTTCACATGTGATGCGATTAGGCACATTAAACGGTTTCTTTAACACGGGCATATGTCTTTAGGTAGCTATGTTTTATATTTAGATATCTAATTTACACATACAGAGGATAAAAAATTATGTAGGTATTGTATTAAATAAACAATCCCAAGCAAGCAAATAGTAACGTTAACTTACACCTAATTTAATTTATAAGTAAACGATTAATAATTGTATATGATTTATTGTCTATATTCATGTTAAAGAGTGACTAATACAAGGAATAGATGTTAGATACTATATTTGAAACAAAATCTTGTGGCAAATTAAGAATGGTTGTATCGCGTTTAGAAAAGATATAGATAGAATATATTTAAAACCAGATTTCTGTTTGTTCACAGAACGACAGAATAACAAAACTGAAGATCGACAACAACCCTTTCGCGAAAGGCTTCCGCGCTTGCGGTCAGTCGAAATGCAAAAGGAAAACCGTGGACACAGACGGCATCTCGGAACACGCGGGCGAATCGTCCGAGGCGAAGCGGCCGTGCTCTGACGCCGCCTCCTCCTGCTCCGAGGAGGGCAGCCTTCGCTCCACGTCACCGCGCTCCCCGCCATTAGTCGAATCACCAGCACCGTTAGTTACGCCACCAGACGCCGGGACACCCCCACCGGCGTTTTACACCCCGGAGTTACCGTACCTAAATCCCTTACATATGCCCATGCCGCTAGCCCTGTGGCCGACTACCTCGATGGGCGGCAGTTTCCTGACGTCCGCTTGGGGACCGGCTCTGCCGCCCCCTCCCGCCAGCATCCCATCCCCGCCCCCCGCTCCCGCGCCTTGCCGACGCGTGAAGAGCTTCACGATCAGCGCTTTACTCGGAGAAGGCTGAAATTTTGATATAAGATAGACATGGCAATATTAACACTGATTTGTGCATAACTTTCATTAAATATTGTATTATAGCTCGACACGCCTACCTCGTATGTTTAATATAAAATTAGCTAAGTATCAATAATGTTATATTGTGATAACCGTGCCTTAAGTATTGTAACTTCTCAAATTTCTACGTTGCGAATGTGAGCTTTTATCTAGACCTGTCTATGACTTTTATTGATTAAGACATGTTTAAAGTATATTTGAATTATTATAGGCTAGGTATATAGCGTACATACTGTAAATAAAATACTTAATGTGGAACTAATTTCCGCATCAGTTTTAAAATACTTAAAATTTAATGTGGAAATTAAATCAAAATCGTGTGGATACATGAGACGGTAGTGAATCCTATAGCCCGAAGGCACGAACAGTAAAGTAATGTTACCCACTAATTATGCGTAAGGCTTTTGTGCAAGGTACTTAATATTTAATAGGATTTTTAAATGGGCTCTACAGAGTTGTGGTAGGACGATGACAAGAAAATCTCTCAAGTAAAATATAATGTCGTTGTGATTTTGTAAAACAATAATATAGATAATGTAACGCCTATCTTAGCTTGTATTTGAGATTTTATTTTCATGGCTTAGAGAGCGTTAGGACAGCAGTTTAACAAATAATTATTGAAAATGAGCTGGTGATCATCAATTATCTATTTCCTACCAAATAAATCTATATACCTACCGAGTTATATACCTATCAAAAATAAATACCTAAGGCAGTCCATAACCATGCTCATATGACGTAAGAAAGGTAACAGTTAAATGTACAGCGTTCGAAAAATCCCTACGCTGGCGGTCAGGGTATTTACTTGTTCCAAGGCAGACCGCATCATGCCGCGATATGCCAGCGCCGGACTTCTTACAACACCTGCATCCTGACACTAGGCAGATAATGTGTTCTTACTTCGGATAGGTTACAGGTTTCGATATTATATCTAAAAAAGACGCAAATTTTTTGTATTATATTCAGCCACACACCAATAAATCCCTTTGATAATATTGCAGCATGACCGGAAAATGCAAGGTTGGTGCGTCTGACATCTCGTAGGAAAGAAAAATAAAATAAATAGTTTTTATCATTACGTAGGTACGTACTTTTATTGTCACTTAATAACTAACGTTTTAAGGCAATATTGTAATTGCCTATATCTTGATGTATTTAAAAAAATCATATAATTATGAAACCAATATATTTTATTCATAAATGTGTGCAAATAAGTATGAATTTTACGATTTTCCTACATAAATTGTATTATGGTGCACGTAGCGCCATCTAGTAACCACTTCATGCATCTTTATATATAGTGGCAAGTTATAGAGCCATTAATAAAGATGATGCTCACGTAATTAAATAAAACAACAAATAAAATTATTGAATTATATTATGTTTACTGCACAATATATTACATCGTTGAAAACTTAAAATGTACAATACATAATAAAGTTCCACAAACTGACGCTTATAACTTACACATCAAAAAGACACCACGAAAAAAATATATACCCCTTGTGTGGTAGCTAAATTATACAGATTATTTTCTACACATTGCAGCGTACTTGGAGGTAGCTTATGACTTTATTTTTATATTAAAAATTATACTAGCTTGCTTGATTTACTTACTGCAAAAACAACCAAGTAAAATTAATTTTACTTACAAACAAATGTATAACCTGACACAACAATTATTAGAACTAGAAGACAAATTAAAAAAAAATGTGAATGACATCTCATAAGGTGCAGTACATTTAGATAATAGTAGACAATTCTATGAAAATATCAAAGGCACAGAAATCAATTATGCAATTCGTACACAACACTAACATAGACAATATTGGTGTTAAGGTCCTTTCAAGTTTTTATAAAATTTATGTTATTACAATTAATTGTTTATGACGCTTACCTTTTACCATGTTAATAGAGTTAATGATCATTACTGAATAGTTATGTAAGAAATTCGGTATTTGCACATTAAAATGCACTTCAATATTTTTGTAGGTCACAGTTATAAATAATTGGAAGCTATTGAATTGACATGTATTGAATATATAAAAATAAATATGTTTCAATTCTGGCTTGTTACCATTATGGAACAAAAATGAATGTAATAGAAAATTGTGAGCTTTTTTGCGAAATATTATTATCAATTATTGTGCCACATCTACATGTTGTCCATTTATTCAATGAATTCTATCCGACGACAAGGTTTTGAAGTTCTGTGGTGATTTCAGAGGCATCAACATTGACCTTATTGTTCACTGGGACAGGGGCACTTGATTCTCGGTTGCAGGCCTTTTTATGAACAAACCAGTGCAAACGTTGGCACTCCCTGTCACAGTACTGCACAGATTTACACTTCGAACATTTCTTTGCAGGCTTTTCCTCACCACAAGAACTACAATTCGGAATAGCATCAACAAACCCTCTTTGGCCATTGATTGTACAATTTATCACAGACAATGCTGAAGGTGGGTCTTTGCTTGTCAAGGAGGTCACCATTTGGTGAAAAGTAGTGCACTCTCTATAAGGAAATTCTCGTATGCAGTCCTTCAGGAATGCATCCATTAAGTCTAAAGAGTAACCGTCTTTTCCTGGTTTCAAAAGCTTTTTTGAGAAAATTTCAACAACATCATACTTTTTTTCTTCCTTGTTGCTATCACTAACAGGTTTTTGCTTGTCTCTAATATTGTTTATCTCTCTGATAATATATGCAAGGTAATGGTACTTGAAAGCCATCACTTCATTGGTTTCACTTCCTCTTGTCATCTCTTTCTTACACAGCATTTCCAATACTTTGCTCACTTTCTCTGCATTGTCTAGAAGGCCAGTTGCATGTTGTAAGTTCAGAGCTAATCTTACTGGATGTATATTGACACCTAAGACAAACTTATGTAAGGGATCTACTAAGAAAGTGGGAAGGTAGGGTTCACTCTGCTGTCCTTGTAACACTGTGTAGTATGAGATCTCACTCCTTGGTATGAAGTTATTTATGGTTGCAACAGTGTGGTGATTGCCAACGAACGCCGCCATCTGTGATGCGGTGCGCCCGACGGAGTTGGCAGCAGTGGGCTTGGCACCAGCTTCCAGCAACAACTTGCACACCTCCGAATTTCCAGACAAAGCTCCAAAATGCAGCGCTGTATAATTATATTCGTGTTTGCCAGAATTGACGTCCGCACCCTGAAATCCATTAAGGAAAAATAATTTTCGCAATCAATTGTAGAACGTCATGCACTCAACGTATTACCAGAAACTTACTCGATCGAGCAACATTTGAACCATTTCCTTGCTGCCCTTATATGCAGCGTGCTGGAGTGCTGTCATGCCATTTTCGTCAAAGAAATCTACACTGCCTTTATGCTGTGTTAATATATTTTTAAACTCTGCAAAGTCACCTTGTCCTATTGCATTAAAAATAGTTTTCTCTGGCGCTGATTGTTCTTCGATTGTATTTTCCATTTCGATAAAGGTCTGTTCGTTTCTTAATCTTATATCTAAAGCGATTTCAAAAATGTACAACACTACCCTTAACTCTAACAACCTAGAAATGTACCTGTCAAATTATCCTGACATTCTCAAATTATTTCACGTGGGTGAAAAATGTGCTATGATTATTTATTTCAACTGCCTTTGGACTTACATATTTAATAATTAAAATTTATTGTAATCTTATTATAATTTAAATAAATATATATGTATTATGTTGCAATTAACACACTTATGTTATAAAGCACTTTAAATCCTTTTTCCTATCTACAATGTCATCTATTATGAATTTGCATGAACTATTACAGCTATTATTATTCCGTATTTCGTTAACTGTACAAGAGATGGCGCTAGACGAGCAGTTAAATGTAAAATAAATTCATTACTTACTCAAAGGTTTGCCCATGGATTATTTTTAAAAATTTCAAGTAATTTGGGTTTACCCTTATTTACATGATGATCCTTTATGGTTCATGATGTAACAGGACATTATTACTAACATTATATGCTAAGAATACTGCGGAAAATGGCTGTAATAATACGTGTTATGTATTAGAATATTGAACCCAATAGGCGCAAATTTTAGGTACAATGATGAAAGAATTAGATTTCTTAATTATTCCTTCAGCCACACCATAGATTGAGGGCACATCGATAACTATTGATAAAATTTTAAATTATTTTTAATAGTTATCGATGTACCAGTAATAGTTTAATAGTAAAAAATTACTTTTTAAGGAGTTACGGCATGGCTGTAAAGTTTTAAAAATTAAGTAGTTAGACCGCAATCTGACTGCGGTCACTTTATCTTAGCTATGTGGTGTGTTTTGTAGTTATCATTTAATATAGGAACAAGTAAAATACAAGTTTTTCCTATGTTTATCGTGTGATCACACGAGTCAAGGAGGACTAACTTTTTACGCAACTTCTACCTTGACAACATTTAAGTACTAATAAATAAATAGATTTTGGTGTATTTTCTTTCATTCATTATTAATTACTTAAAATTTACGTTTAAATCTGTAAAGGTACTGATACTAAAGTTGACATGCCAACCAAATTACATTTCAGCACCGAATTGCAATGTTTCATGCTGCCGTGATTTTATAAGGATTGCAAAATTGCAATTAGGTATGTGGTATTTTTATATGGTAAACTTCCCAAGTTTGTTCCGCATTTATGTATATTTTGATAAAATCCAGTGCTTACACCGATGGCTACACTACAAATATTGATTCATCTACGTACCTTTTTCTTATTTTTTTATTATTGTAGGTACTACGTTTTTCTTGATTTTATATTAGTGCTGACAAACGAAGAAGACGAGGTGAGACTTTCTTTTTGATAATTAGATAGAAATTTCAAATAAGAAGACATTTGACATTGGCAGTATGAATTTACATATACATACAGATATACTTTGAACAGTTAATTTAATACGAAATGAATTTAATGTACCTACCTGTATAAAAGCGCAGAAGTGATCTTAGCGTCAGTCACGAGCGTCATGATATATGAAAAAAATAACCTATTTGTTTCTTTACGAAAGTAGGTAATGAAAAGAAATTAAGAGTAAGTAGGTAGCTAGTGGACGCAAGCTTTCTTAACGATGAATATTCGTAGTCTTTCTCTGAATTTTTATTTATTGTAGTGTAACTACAAGGTATATAAATCAGAAGAGCTGGGATAATAAAATACCATTTACAGCGAGTATAAACATATTTATTGTAAAAATCATTAGTCATAATGGCTGCTATGACTAGTGATCTATCTAGAGAACAACAAACTGCTACTGTTATAGATATTTGATAGTTAATATTGATATTAATTGTGAATCAAATGTCTACCATCAAAGACTTACAATTTTTGTCTACGAGTTTAAGTCTAAAGATTATATCGTGATAACTACATCCTACTGTTTTAAACATCAATAGAATAACAATTAATATAATAAAACATTAAAAGCGTACATTTAACATTGACATTAAGCCGTAAGCTAACATTGAAAGCCATCTAGACTGGCTTCCTGTGGAGCGTGCGATACTCCTAAAATCTCATCATCCCAATTATACAAATAAAAAAAACTTTACCATTCTTCATTCCGCATTGCCCACGACGGAATGATTAATAGTAAAAATAAATTTAATACGAACTCATATTATTAACAGAAATCAACATTAAAATTATAATAAATATAATTGTATTTCATTCAAAAACACGAGATAAAAATGGAGCGCTACCACAATCACAACATTTAGATATTCGAAAATATTTAAACACGATACATTTTTAAAAGCATGCAACATTAATTCTAAGACGAATATATATTTTTTTAATATAGAGATATTATTTAGTAAAGAGGAAAATCGATTAAAATATGTTATAGCATTAATTTTACTACGTTAATTATACATTAATACGAGAAATATGTGGGTATATGAACATTAAATATTTAAACTCGAGTCAACATTATACATATTTTCAATATTATTAACTCTCTAATTTTTCTATTATCTACACAGCATTTTGTGTTTCCTTAATCTAAATTGATTATCCAACTTTAATAGCTAATAAACATATATGCAACAAATTTTACAAGCGATAAATGTTTTATCGTAATTACCATAATAAAAATAACATAAACGTACTTAGATTTTAAGAAAATCAGTAAACAAACAGATTAACAAAAATCAATGTGATCGCTAATTTACGATATCTAACAGTATCTGTATATATGTATATAAAAACAACGTGATTAAACTTATTGTAATTAAAATATAACAAAATACCTAATTACTTGTACCTTATTATACGTCCATTAAATATTTTCACTACTTTTAATATAACGATTCGCTAATGTCAGTAGCTACCTATGAGAAGTTATGAAAACCATTTGAATTATAACATTAGGAGGTTTACTTAAGGTTTTCTTTAGATTTTAGTTGTATTACAAATTAATTTTGTCTAGGCGTTTGAGACAAGGAATTAAAAAACAGAATCATTAATATTTGTAAAGTGAATCAAGGGAGAATACTCTGCAGATATATGAACAAAACGTTAGGAAAATGCATGTGCCGAAATCTATGGGTGGGGGAAAGAGTTTGGTACTATTACTAATTGTTCCAGCTTCAACCTTGTGTGCTGCGACAGCGTATTCTTAATTATACCTAAAACATCGACGGTTTACTGAAGTAGCTGTTATAGCAACTATAATATTGATATATAATAGATGCATTCGTTTTTAATACTACAATTCTTTAAAGATATCTAATATATATATTTGAGTTGTAATCATGGACGTTGCCATGGTACCGGGGCGGATCATTATATATCTAGTATTCTTGCGAAGATAGTTGTAAACCGCTCAAAAATTGTTATTTCCATTATTATAACCAATAATTTATGTACCACGTTCGTATACAACTGTCAACGTCAGATTGACTTGTCAATTCTACTCCACTTCGCTTCCTTACTGCCGTGCTCGTCTTCTTTTACCCTATTTACTTATTTACCAGCGCAACCTACCCCAATGAATCTTGGTTACGCCCATGATTCATAAAAACATCGATTTAACCCTTACAAGCATACTAGTTTTGTTTATGTCTAATGGCATTCTTGAGGAAAAATGATTAAACAGTAAGTATATATTATTATGTTGGCTTTAGTAATGAGTACCTACATTTAACATTAAGCACTAACTTTATACTTTTAAAGCTCCTACACAGATTCAAAAATATCTTCGACCTAATTTCTACACTGTTAAGAATGAATAGGTAGATTAAACATTTCACTACATTTTATTACTGGGATACACGTTCCAATAATCGTATTATTATTTCTATCACTATAGTAGATATGACATGATAAAGCCGAAATAAGATTGATTAAATGTTTTGCCTTTGGTTTACGGAGTTATGAATAGACAGATAAACATCTACAAGTACGTATGAATGTACCTATAATTTCTACTGTAAGCATTTTAATATTAATTATTATATCGTACTAAACATTAATTAGAGTAAACATCTGGATCTTATACATATAAAGTTTGACTTATTAATGCAGAATATCGGTATAGTATTCTGAACCATTCTTTTCCTGCCGTTTTTTTTAATTCGCCGCCATTACGCCCTTTCGTACACTTTTCAATTCTCATTTAAGGACTCAAATACCTTACATTGCTTACATCTCCTTCGTTATTTATTAAAGATTGATGCGAATATTACTTTGTCATTTATATAAGCTAGAAACAGAGATAACTACATCTAAATAGATCCTAATTTGTTTTTAAGAATATAAAGCAGTGAATGCCCTTGTCAACAATATTCATAGATGTTCTTATTAAATGTGGTGATTTTCTTTTTAAACATGCGGTTATATTGACCACCGCACTCCGAACCGATAACATCCTAACAAATCTACCAACACTAAACATCCTCACTTCACATCGACGTGTCGTATATAGTCCGACGCTATCATTAAAAGCTATGTAACTTATTATTCATCCAGAAACGGTGCACTGCGTAGTACAGACCGCAGCGTGAGTTACATCGCCATAAAGACGACAAGACATTAATAACACGACATCAAATACGGAGAGTGTACAAGATTTTCTATAATTCAATCACGTTTAGTATTCTTGAATATTTAGTATGAGATTACCTTTGAATGTTGTGTTATTAATGTGTCGGGAGAGCGTCTTAGACATAATACACGTCGAAGGAAAGCGGCGCTCAGACGAGCGCGGGAGCGGCGGCGGGCGCGCGGGGCGAGGCGGCGGGCGCGCAGGGCGAGGCGGCGGGCGCGGGCGCGCAGGGCGAGGCGGCGGCGGACGCCAGCCGCACGCCTCCGCTCTCCGACACCACCATGCCATTGTGCACGGACGCGGACCGCTCAGTATCCGCATATGGCGTGGTCAGAACGGTCAAACGCTGAAAATATTTTTTCAATGTCAGTAAACGTATGTTATTCAAGTTCCTGTTGTTTCTGATGAATGTGCTCGTAATGAAAAAAAATGTGATATCAAGTTTAGATACATTTTGTAATGAAATTGTATCCTACCTATACTACTAGTGATTAACAATTATACGCTTTAACAAATTTACTTCCAATCCAAATATAACTTGGGTGAAGTGAATAATGATAAAAATAAAGTTAAAATTGTAGCTTCAAAAGTTAAAATTGTAGCGAAATTTAATAATTACCTCGAAGAAGGTTCCTTTCGTAGTTAAAATTTTGTAAATGGCTACAGTCGGTATACAGATGACGCTCGATCCCGCTATGCCCCACCCTAGAGCGTTGGCCCACCCTGGATACACATAGGCCTCATACTGCAGTGGCTCGTAATCCAGAAGTCCGTAAGCCGTGATAAAGAGGAGGAAGGCAGGTGCGACGAATCGCCAACAAATCCGCCAGTACAGACCCGGTCGGAAGCCAATCATGTCCCGAATATCTTCACAGAACCTTTCAGTGCCTAACAAACAAGAATGAATCATGAGTTTCTTGCTAATAGAAATATATAAGTAAGTAGAGAATAAGAACAAAAATGTGAAGCGAATGAAATCTCGTATTGAATAAGAAAAGGTGTAATAAATTTACCGTAGATCCAGGACACAGCAATAGCCTCGAAGAACACAGCAACCAACATAGAGTATCCTGCGGCATACCGGTCCAAAAGTTGAAAGAAGTAGAACCCGCCCTTAGTGCAAGAAGCCAAACCCA
>DWDU01000598.1:0-17963 GCA_018245575.1 Jemadia suekentonmiller | reverse complement strand
GCGATATTAAAAAGTACAAAATGTTATCGAAGATCAAACAGTTTTTAATTATTAGTGCTCCAAACTGCAGTGTTTAATTTTGTATAACAGTAAGTTTGCGCTTAAACTTTACTATAAATTAAAAAAAAATATATTTATGAATAAAAATAATTAAAGACGTTAATTGGATGAATAACGATCAAAATGGGCCTAAATTTGTAGTGTAAACTGAAAAAAACTGAAGTTGTCACAAATTTTATGGTTGCCCAAGTTTCCGTGCCGGTAAGTGTAAAATCAAATCCTACTTACTTGTGGAATAATTTCACAATACTTCAATGTTTACAATAAAAATAACTGATTAAAAGTAAATTCGGAACTTCATAAGAAATGATATAATTCAAAATAATTTATTTCAAGATAAACCACCCTGTAAGGCCTTTACTACGGATTTTGATTATTTAGATTTTTTTCGTTTTTTAACCCATTAATTAGAAAAACAAAATCTCCTTCTGTTTTAAATAAAATTTTACGGCCTTCTCTTCAGAGTCGCAATTTTTCAGATATATCTCGCGGATTATGTAACCTTACCTTAAATAGTCGAAATTTTAATCTCAAAATCATAATATCAACTCACAGTGGTAGTATACTCCAGGCTCACTCGTTTGCGAAAAGTACCCATTCCGAATAGACGGTCTTTTGTTGGGCGCGTCTGAATCCGAAGCGATCTTTTTCCAAAGCCATTTTTTTTTTTCATGTTACAAAACAAAGTAAAAACTTAGATAGCAATTATAAATTATATTAAAATAACATCGTAACTGTACTCGTAGGAAAAAGAAACTCGCATCTGCTAGACTTCAAATTAATTAATGCGATAGTTTAAACCAATGGAATTAAAAACCATTGAATTTATTGCCATAATATGTGCAGAAGGACATTTTATCACGCGTAAATAAATAAATGTAGCTGCATTATCGCTTTCCGTTGAGCGAGAACGTAGACAAATGCGTCAGATTATAAATACACAAAATACTAGCAGTCTTATAACTAGCAATAATTAGGATATCGCTATCATCATCATCAACTCATCTCTTTCTATTGCTAGACAAAGGGCTCCCTAATGAGTGCCATTGCGCCCTGTACTCGGCTTGCCGTATCCATGTTCTGTGTGCGGACTTTCGCAAATTGTCATCCCTTCCGGCCGGAGGGCGTCCTATACTATGTTTGCCAAGCCGCTTTCTTCACTCTAGAACTCATCTCAAACAATTTAAATAAGATCGTCATTTAAGACAGTCGGACTGAGATCGACGTATTTCTTCACCATTATTTTCGTTTTATCCAAATTCATGCCGAGACCTATTAGATTTTAGGTTATCCAGAATTTTCTAATTCAGCGATTCCGCTAGTAAGATTATCTCGTCTGCGAATCGAATGTGTAAGATGAACTCGCCAACTATGTTTACATCCAAATCTTTGCGGCCTAGTCATATTCTATAACGCGTTTGTGAACAGTTAATTAGCGACCACACACGACAGAGTCACATGGCTGATTCTGTCTTCTCACATACATAGTGGCGACACGGTAAAAATATATCAACATTTTGATGTAAGGATAGTCTACTTGGTATCGCTATAGTAATTACAGAACAGTCCATATATTCCACGGAGTCAAAGGTTTTCTCATAGTCCATAAAATCTCATCTGACTTTTGTACTTATAGATGTGGTTCAACAACGAGATGGGTCTACATTTTGTAACAAGGTAGGCTTAGTAATAATTGGAGGTGCACAAGCTAAATTCAATCTCAGACTCAACTGATGTTACGTGAGATAGCTTGTGCTTCTGTAACGAGAACTTGAAATGTATCGAGTTTTTGTGCGATTTTGCACACTTCTCAAACACTTCTGAAATATATGGTATAGGTACTGTTGCTCATCAGTTCAACTAGCTATAGCCAGGAAGCTTTTCTGGAATAAAGATTTTTAGAAAAGAGTGTTGTACTATTTATAGCACAAATATAAAATTTGATTTTCTATTAAGGTTGAACAAGTCAGTTCGTGTCAGAAAAACCCATTTTTTTATATCCTAATGCTAAGTTCTCGTCCCACCCACCGGTACGTTTCGTAGGAGATCCCGGAGTCCTAGTATTAGCGCACAAGGCCACCGATGGGCTTTTAGTATCACCCGGTATCTCTTCAAGGATATCGGGTAACTTTTGAAGGTTTCTCTAAGGGCCAATGCCTCGACACCTATCGTCGTCCTTCCCGGGATCGCCGACTGAGCGGGTTGAGCTCCCACTCTAGCCGCTTGCAACCCAGGAAGCCTCCTTTTAGTCGCCTCTTACGAGTGTCAGGAGACACCGTAGCTCGTATTCTGATCCCGAGCTACAGGGACAAGTAAAAAGTAAACCTTGGTCCTAGTAAAAATACATCTTTTACATTCATGTCACTTCTGAATTACTGACGTAACACCTCAGGGTAAGCCCATGTCCAGCAGACGCCTGCAATAGGATGATGATGAGGAGGATGATGAGAATTATGATGATGATGATGAGTATGATGAAGAGGATTATAATATTTCATGTCATTAACAAAACAATTGCAATCTCAGTACAATTTATGCAATATTCGAGCTACAAGTGTTAACTTCGCTACACCGTAGACGATGTACGTGTGCTACGTGTACGCGCTCGATTTAAATTCTGAGTGTGTTAGATTTATACCACTTTGGATGTTGAATCTTTAACTAGCTTTAGTTCTAGGGATATTTAACTGACTAACTTAAATAAAATTTTTGTTTGTTTGTCTGTCAGTCCGCATTTGGAATATGTACCGTATAACTTACTGTTTTCATACTAGATGTTAGTTAGACATTTGATGCTGTTTGATAACTATATTTCATATCAAATAGTGTTGTTATAGTATATAAAGTTTGGTGTAAATTAATATAAGTTTCATTAAGCCGCGATCGCGCCTCATGGAAAGCGCATATGAAAAGTCTATTAAACCTAGTTTTTAAAAATCCAAGGTTACAGGTGTTCTGAAACTGCTGGCATATGGCTCCTCAATTCTCAATATGAGAACAGTTGAGTTAAACAGTTTGTTCGAGCAATTTAAATATCTATTAGGTACGGATGTTATTCAGCCATTTACGAATGTTCAGTGAAGGAAAAAAGGCTGCGGGAATTAAATCGTGTTGTTAATCGTGTTGTTGTCAAAAAAATACAACAAATAGGTACTACGAAATTTTATAAGAAAACTTTAAAAGCAACATTTTAAATAGATGAAACGCAATTGATAGAAGCCGTTACACGAAAACGCTTCAATGTACTCTTACTCTTTAAGTAGTGAAATTCAAATTAAATTCAAAATAAGAAGTTGAAATGAAGTCGAAAATTGTTATGTCGTTGTTATCAACGTTTATTATAGGATAGGAAACAGAAATTTAAAAAAAAATTAGTATATACTTTATTAGTGTTTCATCCTTTACATTTTTCTTAAATAAATATACCAATGGCAATATTTGTTACAGAATAGTATTAAAATTTTATGGACGAAATATTTCGTAGAAAACGTACTTCTGAAAGTGTATTTCATTTGTTTTAGCTCCGCCCACCTCGAAGAACAGGAGGCGGCACCATCGCATCCCGCCCAAAACGCTACCAGTGATGATGCGATCAGTGATGACGACTGCATCTTGATCCCCGACTATGAAAACCAAATACAACAAATTGGTTATGAAATGAAATCAGTTATACTGCACTTGTCATCGTGTTTTACTGACAGAGACAGAATTATTTTATCGATGGACAAAGTCCAGTTCATGGTAAAATTATTGTATACAACATGGAGCATAATCTCACCACATTTAAAAGAGCGAACACCAGAAGAAACAAAAAAATTGTTGAATAACTTAATAGAAGCTTTTAAAAGTGAATTTTATGTATACTTCACAAAGAAAACACCTCCGTCAAGGACAGCGGAAAATCAATCCACTACACAGAATCAATCATCACAGCGTGAGAATGTAAGCCCACCAAAACAGCAAGCTACGATGACGTCTAACGACCCAGAGGTATTACCGTTATCACAATTATTATCAACGACTGTATCTACTATGACCGGATTTCTATCAAGTAAATGGAAAAAATTCCCAGTTTAACGATGCACAAATGAGCTATATGTAGGTGAACCTAAATAGAAATAGAAAAATCTTTATTTCATCTGTAATACAGAAGTTGACTTCTAATTATCGCATTCCAAAAAAAGTATGTGTTACACCTAAAACAATAGAAATTGTCACTTTGCCACGGTTTACTTCTTCACGCTAATTTTGTTACACGCTACGGAAATAAAAAAAAATGTATTTTTGGTCCCAGGTGATCCCAAATAAGCAATTACCGGTACGTGAAAATACTCATACGCCATCTGTATCTCACCCAGATGTTCCAATAGAATCAGTTGAAACTGGACCGCAAGCGCCCCGAGAGAATATTGCACATGCTGGTAGTAAATACGTAGAGGTAAATGTGCTCGTAAAAGCAACGTAAAATATGTTAATATCTATGAGGAAAACAATTTTTTTTTATTAATAATTAACTAACTTGTATTCTTCGATCGCTAACCTCTTACAGCTCTTACACAACAATAAAACAAAATGGCTGAAATACATTGTTGCCAATATAATAAGAGTGTTATGTTGATTTATTAGCAAGAAGATGAACCTAACATATAAATATTTATTATTGATAAATAACCACATGCAGCCACGTTTTTTTTGTATTTTACGACGTCGCTTTGTTTATGCGTAGGGTGATAAAATTCACTAATGTACACTTGATCGTAGAATTGGCTGCACAATCCATTCCCGTCACATGAAAAACCCCAAACGCAATGCTCGTTACAGGGGTGCGATCCGATACAATCAATCCAAACCGGACCGCAAGCGCCTCGAAAAAATCTCGCATATCGTGTGCAGGTAATTAAAAACAATGTGGAACAAATATTTATTAAAAGTGAAGCGGTGCGTATTATATTGTGACTGGATTTTGAAAATGTTGTTTCATTCGTGCCCACTGCCAAAAATAAAATAGTGTGTCTTTGATCTTAGGAGCACCTGAATAAGGAACCACCAGTGTATGAGAACTCGCAATCACAAGTTTTATCAAAATCAGTCACTCCTATACAAGCAGCTCAACTTAGGCCCCAAGTGCCCCCGCAGAGTGTGATAAATACCAAATCTATGCCGGTAAGTTAAGTAAACTGTGTTAAATGTTTATTAATATAATAACTAATTATAAATAACAACAACAATAAATAATTTTATTGTTGTTGTTTATATGTATTTTTACGTGGTGTACAATAAAGGGTATTGTATTGTATTGTACCTAGCATGTACTGTCACGTGTTTATGTGATTACACTTTTCTTTTATTGATGTCAACGGCAAATGTTATTACTAGTGCGTCCTTGATCGCAGAACTCACGGAAAAAGTTATCAGAGCGAAAAAACTCTCACAAGCAATTCTGGTCACAAGCGCGTATGCCAATGCCACCAGTTCCAACTACACCGCAAGTTCACCGACAAAATATAGCACATACGAGTGTTCACGCTGTGGAGGTAAATTTTATGAAAATTTAAGATAAATGATTATTGTAAATAGCTATTCGTATCGAGACGGAGAAAGAATACCTACATCATCCGACCGTACGCCGGGATACCAACGATTCATAAGAAGCGACTAAGTCCGGTAGCTGCTGATAGCAACATGACGTAGTCTAGTTAAGCACGGCGGAATGCTCTGGCCACTAACGGGCAGCAGCGTATGTGGTGCGAGAAGCTGTGTTCTGCGATCGCTAACCTACATGCTCAGCGTAGGCTAAAGTCCCTCAGGGAAGTCCTATATCCACTATTGGAATAACTATAAAAAAATAAATAAAATTGAAAAAACTTAACACGGTAGCGTTATTCCGTTTTTTACATTTCGCTTTATTAATAAGTCGTATGAAAATGTACATATTGTTGATCGCAGGACAGGCGGAATAAACAGATCTCAGTACATGAAAATCCTCAGACTCAATTTTTATCGCAGTGGCATGATCGGACAAATTCAACAGAATACATGCCACAAGTACCCCGACAAAACATTGCACATAGGAGTGTAGATCCTGTTAAGGTAAATATAAAACAATGCAACATAAATTATTAAATGCATAATAGTTGTAAATAACTTAGCAAATGCCGGCGCATTATTATATTTTGATATTTCGCTTATTAATAAGGCTTAGTTTGAAACTAACACTAATGTATCCTTCATCGCAGGATTGGGGGAATAAACAAATGCCAGTTCATGAAAATACTCCGACCCAATTTTTATCTCAGTGGCATGATCCGAAACATTCAATACAAAATACCCCGCAAGTGCCCCGACAGAATATCGCATATGTGAGTGTTAATCCCGTGAAAGATAAATATAAGAATAATGTAAGATAAACGTTTATTGAAAGTGTAACATACTGTCACGTTATTGTATTTTTTACAATTTGTTTCATTATTACGTATTTTGAAACTATTAGTAATGTATCCTTGACCGCAGGATTTGCGGAATAAACAAATGTCAGTACATGAAAATTCCCAGACTCAATTTTTACAACAGCGGCATGATCAGATAAAATCATCCCATACTGGATCGCAGGTGCACCGGGAGAATCTTATATATCCTACGCAGGTAAATATTTAAACATGATATCCTACGCGGGGTCGAAATTTGGGCTAAGTGCAAAAATAACACTAGTATGTTCTTGTTCGCAGGATTACCCAAGTAAAGAGTTATCAGCACCTAAAAAGCCCCGCACGTCACATATTCCAACACCATCAGTTTCAGCTAACCCTCAAACCAACCTACAAAATGTTATACATAAAATTTCGATGCAGGTAAATTCTAAAGTAATGTTACCTTACTATAGATAAACTGTGCTTACTATAGATAAACCGTCGAGTGAACACAAATAGGTTTGCTCCTTTATTTTGCTCAGTATAAAAAATAAACACCAGTATTTCCTTGGTCGTAGGAGTCTCAGAATAAACAATTATCAGGTTATGAAAGGAGCTATGCTCAATTTTTATCACAACTAAACGATCTAACGAAATCATTTCAAATTGGACCGCAAGAATACCTCAGTAAGCGGTTACCAGTAAATGAAAACTCACAGAGGCAATTTTCATCTCAACCGCATATACCGGTACAACCGCTTCAAACTAGACCGAGTGTGCCCCAGCCGAATCCAACACACACTAGTCCTGATCAGGTACGTAAGCATGAAGCTCTAACTGCAGTGTATTTTAAACCTATACCAACCTTTTGTGTTGTTGTTGTTTTATTATTTCCATTTGTACCTAGTAGAGTTTAGATTGCTTGTTATTGTTTTTTCGTGCTATATTCTGTATGCACACTACTCTGCGTTAAATTTGGTTTTTATTAATAAATTCATGTAAGACACTCATTATCACCAATATTTGTGTATTAATGGTTTTCATTTGCCTGGCATTATGTGAATGATTGAGTTTTTATTACAATGTTTAAGCACTATAATTTAGCGCTGTCTACGTGAAAAGTTAGGATTTCACTATGCGAATTAGCACATTTCGTCTAGCGATGATCGAGATGATTAAACTTAGTCCTATTCAAAATTGTGCTAAAACAACATTTTTTTCTGTGTTAGATACATATACATCTAAAATAATATATGATGAATATGCTATACTAAACGTAACATCATCCACGCAAACCCCGAAGAAAAATCACGCAGAGTTGTGTAGTAGGTACACTCCCGGGTTTCACCGGTTAAGTCTATGTTCCGACGTGGAATAGGTGGTGAGCCTTATACACCTGCCACAAATTCACACTTCGAGCCACTACCAGAAATTATAAGTTAGATAAATCTATTAGTACCCGTCTCGGGATTCTAACTCAGAACCTCTCAATCGGCAGTCGCGTTGGACCACTCGACCAACGAGGGAAGTAACCATGATGTCATTATTATTTTATATTATTACTCCAATTATTATTTATATCCTACACTAACTATATGATATTTTTTCTTCAAATAACTCACGGGCCCAATGTTCATATACATAACTGGCACCTAGTTAAATAAGAAAAAAAATTAACTTTTAACATTGTCTGTACAACGCCCAAGAATGGCTAGATAGGAACTGAAATGTATTCATGTAAGCCACTTCATCCATTTATTCTTAACTTTTAGAAACGTTAATTATTTTGTTGTATGGCAGTGCATTATAAGTTTTACTTTTTGCATGGCAATTTTTCTCATACAAATCCACTATTGTACCTAATGCCATTTGTAATTTCGTGGTCCTCGAATTTTTCACTTGCTGCAATAACTGTTACGTCATCAGCGAATGCCATACTTTATTCTTCTATTGTATCGTTATGTTCTCTGTTCTGTACTATTATATCTATTCTGTTATGTTCGTATATTAGATACGTCATGTTTAACTTGATTCCGTATATGTGTTTTTGATTGAGTATTACTAGGAGTAATATTTTTCACAGGGTCCAAGAGGATTAGATATTGACCTGTCTTATTACACACCGTTGGATTTTACTGAGGTACGTAGATATGTATTTTAACGTATGTAGGTTATTGTTCTATGTCTGGGTATAGAAATATATGTAAAAAAGAAAGATAAACAGAAAAATAGATAGACAGATAGACTGCAGCAGCAAACAGAGAAGCAGACAAACACACAAGGAAAGAAATAGACAGACAGACAAACAAGCAGACAGACAGACAAGTAGACAGACAGACAAGTAGACAGACAGACAAGTAGACAGACAGACAAGCAAACAGACAGATAGACAGACACACAGATAGACAGATATACAGAGGGATAGAAACACACATAGACTGACACATAAATCGTCAGCTACACAAATAGATAGATAGCTACATATACCATTAGACACACAAATAGACAGATACGCAGATAAACAGACACATAGATAGTCGGACACACAAATACCTATAGATACATACGTGTATATCCGTTAGACACATAAATAGACGGACACACAGATAAACAGATATATACATAGATCGTCAGATACAGACACATAGATAGACAGACATACAGATTGACAGTCACACAGATAGACAGTCACACAGACAGACAGATAAATAGATACATAGATAGACAGACACACAGATAGATAAATACATAGATACATAGATACACAGAATATTCTGATATACAAGACACTAGTACAGAATATGAATGGAAAATATATATAAAAATAAGTTTTAAAAATGTGTTTCATTGCGATTCCGTGTATTTTACAGTACTTTTTAAAGTTTTTGTTAGATATTTTAAAAATCAGCTTAAATTTATTTACAGTGTCAACAACCGTCGACATCGAATCAGTCAGTGCCAAGAAAGCGGACTTTAAACGAGCAAATCTACACACATGTAAGTTTTCTACATAACACATTACATATTTTTAAATAAATACGTATTGTTAATTTAATACTAATCTTTTTTAGTACAGTTACATTGTGATTAAAGCGATTTCAGTTAAATTTCAAAAATATTCCCAGAAAATTAATAATATGTAAAAAAACTATTCAAGTGAAGTCTGTTACTGAGGTACTAGTGAAACTTAACTTACTACATTAAAAAGAGGCATAGAGCTCTATAAAAATATACACATCGACTCAAAATACAGTTATTTTTGTGATTGATATATTATAAGGAAATTAAAAATAGCCTATGGGTTACCAAACTATTTTGTTAATTTACAATAATAACTTACAATTATTATTGTAAATTAACAAAAATTACAAATAAATAGTATCTTCTTTGCATTTTTTTGTATTCTGAGAAATTATTGACAGAGTGTTTACATACAGGCATCGTCGTCAAGTTGTCATTTTTGCTCGCGAACATCGCAGTCTGCAATTGCAGGAATGGGCTACCAGTCATGTCACAAATATGTAGGTATTACGTCTAAATGTTGTAGTATTGATCATTTCATCCGTACCTCAATATATTCCTTGTATGCCATATTTATTTTATTTATTTATTTATTTTAAATTTATGTTATTTATTTATTTATTCACTCCTCGGGACTTGCCAACGTTTAGAGGCAATCGTGACTCATACCATTACAGTAGTCCATTGGCCTGTTTACTCATTTAACTATACAAATAAGGCGTAAGAGTCTTTTTGCAAATCGTAAATAATTCCTCAATCGGTAATTTAAAAAGCACTCCGTTTAATTTTTTAAATTAGGCGACTGCATCGTTGGTCGTGTTGGTTGCAAGTGCGACTGCTGATCGTGAGGTCCTGGGTTCGATTCCCGGGTCGGGCACTAGTAAAATTTTCTAATTTAGATTTTCTAGTAGTGGGTCGGAGTCTGGATATGTGCCCGATGCATGGCAATAGGCTCACCACCTATTCCATAGTGGGACATAACCGTAACTGGTGAAACGTGAGAATTTTCGACATTCCTCTGCCTACCTCTTCGGGGATTACACGCGTGCTGTTACGTTTTTACTCCGTTGTAGCTGAAAAATATTTTTTTGTTCAACCCTTTTATCGGTCCACTGTTGGACATGGGCTTACGTTCTGAACGAGAGGGTTAAGGCCATGGTCAAGTTGGCCTGCTAACTTGCCTGCTGGCCAAGCGTTAACAGACTCCACATGCTTTAATCTTCACTTTTTTTGACGGTTTCCTTACGATTATTTCTTTAACCGTTTTAGCAAGTGATAATCTTAAAATGCACATTTTTGTGGAGTATTGAGCGTCAAGATATGAAACCAAGTCCCCCGGAGTGGGAACTACTAGAATACTCCTTCGTTAAACCACTTATACATTAAATCAATATTTTAATGCTGCCCAATATTTAAAACACACGTACGCAACGAGATACATACCTATTCGTATGTTGCGTACATTATACGTTTTTTGTATACCATGCTTTTTCATAAAATACACCCAATTGAACATACATAGTGCATACTAAGTGAAATTTTAATAGATGATATTTTAATACTTGTTTAAAGTAAAGAAAAAGTTATATTATACAATCTCTCACCCGTAATTAACGTGGTTAACCTTTTGTTATACACAAGTAACGGTAAACAAGCAACATGTTTCCTCACGCAAGTATGTAACATGTTTCCTCACTCGATTTTTAAAATTTGCCATTACATTTGCATCACCACCGGGTTTTGTTTTCTATATTTTTCTATTCTTGTTTTTTCGTCTAATTATTATTGATAACATATTTATTGTTATTTTGTCGTAATTATTCGTTTTTTTTTCTTTCGGTATTTTTCCCACGATCGCCGAAGTACACGAAAAAAAAGGGTCATTTCTGAAAATCAAAAGTCGTGGATCATTAGTGGCCACTTACGACAAAGACAGTGTGGGCCCATTACATCATGATGCTCATTTGTTCTCTTTTTCATTGATAGTTGTATTTCTTACCTTTCGGCGTATTCATAATATACAGTACTAATTTTTATTTCATCCTGTAGGTGCACTCAGAAAAACATATACAAATGAACGATCGCTACGGTTTCTGCAAGTATTCTCTCGACGATCCTCGTGTGCAGGTTCGTAGTTTTTTTTTAATATCTCATTTAACTCCCACTAGCAGTGAACTTATGATTATGAAGAACTTATGAAAGAACATCAGCAAGGGTAAAGGTTTTCTTATTAATAAAATTAAAATAGAACGTTATTCAGAGTATTGGTAGCTAATTTATTCTATCACAATTGTTCGGAAGGTGATTAATGAAAATTAAATTCAGAGTATTTTACTATAGTGCAGTTTATCTCTACAGCGTTTCACTTTTTACTTGAGACTTTGAGCCTTCGTAATGTCGAACCCAGGTTAACATTCCGTAAAAAATGATAATAAGGGATAATAATAATTATAATTAAATTAAATAATAATAATAGGAATAGCATAATAATAAGGAATTCCAAATTTACAAAAGTCTAAATAAATAATTTCACAATTGTGAAAATTATTTTACCTGGCGATGTAGGCGCATGCGTACGAGCGCACAAGCGTGCCTCTGTGCTTGCATGATTGTGTTTGTGTTGAATGGTATGCGAGCAGGTGTGCGTAACCTCGTTGTAAGGGTAAATTCCCGTCAGTTTTTCTACTAATAAAGAAATTATTTAGAATAAAATTATTTTTACCCGATGTCAGAGCCGCTGATAAAAGTTAAAGTTTTTGATAAAGCTCACAAAGAAAAATGTAAAGATTATAAAACATTAATTTCTGGAATCAAGTCTAAAAATTGAGTGAGTAATCATTATCGTATAGCATAATGACGTTTTCTGTAACTGAATTGAATATCCTTAGCGAAATTTACGTACTTTAGAAATTTAGCATCAAAACAACATTGCAGATTCGTTTGCAACGATTAGAAATGCAACATACCCAAGAGGAGGTAGGACGTAATCCGACTTCTGGACATCCTGGAAATGTACCCGGTCAAGTAAGTACTTTTATTCATACGCAACAGTCAGAATGACACATCCGAAATAACTAATGTACAATATTATCGTATATAATCACACAAAGTCTATTGAAAATTGATATTTGGCCATCAGAGAAAATTCAATGTTTTCAACGTAAGCAACGAATACATTATCGCCTTCCAGACCTTTGTCCCATAGAATCGTATTATATTAGAAGTACATAAATGTTGACTTCTTCACATCTGTCATTCACAGAACAAGAGTATCTATACAGTAGAATTCACATTAAATCTAAGATAAACAGAACAAGTAACAATAAAAAAAATTTCAGCCGTATTCGCTTACAACGGCATATTCCACGAACACAACGACTTCGACCGTGAATACAACTCGATCTGTCCCCATTCAATACGACGACATCAGCCCCGAAGAAATGGACAACTATGAGACAAGACACTTGGATTAATATGGACGCGGCTTTATACGACACACATACAATTTGTGAGAATAGGTACATATTCTTTCGCATTTTTTTTTTCATTATCCAGTTGAATTTTTTTATTCTGCATAGATAATTAATTGTAGGTAACTGAGAATTTGTGAAAACCGATTTAGGTCGGGATGTCTTTGCGAAAAGTGTAGAAATGAATCAGCTTCAGTAAAATTATGCATTAAAATATAACCTATATTGCGACTTAGGGCCAAATTATCCTATAACTAGAAGAGAAAAAAGGCTAAGTTTGGAAAGTTATCAAAACTTGATCATTGTGACTTCTCGAACATTTATTTATTTATTTTGTTCTATTTAAAACGATATTAACAATCACATTAACTAAATAAAAGCTGTTCATCACATGGCATCACATCTCAGGGCAGACACTCTCATATTGTTTTAATTGCGAGTTAGTTGTGTCAAACGATTATACATATTTGTATTAAATTACTTCCTCCTACTCATAGGTAAGGTTGTAGAAGGTGATGGCGCCCGTCGGAGTTAGGTAAGTTGTATGTTTTAGTTTTAATACAATACCCCTGTCAACACTTTCTTGAGAGTTATGAATTTCCTAAAAACCAGTGATGAATTCAGCATCTCAACATCCTAATTCCAATTTCGTATGTTATCTGTAAATCCTGTAATACGGTAAGTCTATTATTTTAGACGCGTTTGCAACCGTTGAAAATTTTTAAAAAAGGAAGTAAACATTGTTAGGCCCAAACGATTCACTTTCAAGCGGCTTCACTGTCAAGTACGTATATACTCGTATTTATACTTATTGTTCGTGTCGATAGCTGATCGGGAGTGATCAGCTATGGTGGTGGAAGGATTAGTCGCTACGTCCAGAGTGCGGCGGGCAATATATGTTCGTAATTAATCAGACACTGTCGCCGCTCGAGGAGGCTCCTTTCATTCACCCCATTACTTATATTCAAATATAAGGTCCATAATAATCACAATTTGCAGTAGATATTACTTCCTTTTAGCTCACAATGGCTGAAGTCTTAGAACAAGTCTTATAACAAGCCTTATAACAAGTCTTATAACGAGTGATGTCGAAATCGTCGAAAGTGCAAACGATAATGCCCTCGGTCGACCGTTCCCTCTATATTTACTTTTATACCGTAGCATCACTTTCTACGTAACAGCTAGTATTTATACTGATATTTGCACATACATATTCATAACAAATAAATCGTTAACCTTGTTTTTTTAAGTTTTTTAATCGGAAATTTATATATGAAAGGGTCCTCCAGCACCAGTCTACTGCGTAACGTCCAAATTAAACTTTATCATGAGCACTCTTTGTTGTCCGCCCGGCTAAAAGCTTAACGTAATTTAATTTTTTCGCTTACCTTATTAATAGAAGATACCTAAATGATATATTTAGCATCTAATAGAAACTTTTGTCTCATACAGATTGGTCCCCAATAGCATAACCTGTCGATACAACGATCTGAAGCGCGGGAGTTGGCGTTGACGAATTCCGCCGTGACAAGCTTGCAGCGATGCGCACCGACGACACATTGGAGCCAAGCTCCATATATTTTATACTGAAACTGTGAGTATAAAACAACTTCAATCTTCATTTCAGAATGTAAAGTGTACACTCGTCCTACATTATAAATAAGAATGACATGTAAAGTGATAATTTTTTATTTGATTAGTTTAAATTTTTTTTGGTCTGTTAATTGGATCGTAGCTACGTTTAATTTTATACTTCAATTTAATTTTTAATTGATGCAGAGTGTACAGAAATATCGTTTAATTCTGTCGAGTAATAGTAATGTCTAAGTTCTAAATTGTAAGTTTAAATTAAATTGCCTAAGTTTCAAATTGTAAATATAGAACTTAGGCATTTTTGAACTTTTAGTATTATGTTATGTTAGTCGCTTATGAATATATCCAACTACTGTCTTCTACCTACAGGTATGTTCAGAGTTATCGAAAATGCCTACGTCTGTCGGTACAAGGTAAGTGAGCATAGCTTAGTAATATATTGTTTAATATACACAGTTATTTAAAATTTTAACGAAAATTTAACCATTTCTTCAAACATATGTTATGAACAACCTATTATTATTTACTAAACTTTTATTATCGGGGTTCAAATTGAGTACATTTCATCATTATTCTGTTTTCTTTATGTAGTTATCCGCCTTATAGTTCAATCTCCGTAGCTTTCACAAAGTGAAAAGAATATATGCTAAATGTTATTTAAAAAAAAAATAGATTTTTGCTATCAATAAATATATATTTGAATATTTGCCAATATAAACCAAAAAATTTGCTCACCATGTTATCTAGTACAATTTTTACTTAATTAATTTACAAGTACCTACTCGTATATAAAAACAATATGAGCTATAATAACTTGATGCATTTTGTTTAGGATATTTGAACGCGTCGAACACGACGTCGGCCAGTTCGTGAAATCTTCGTGAAATTATTAATTTTGTAATATGTTAAATTTTTCTTGCGATCATTAAGAGTTCTATATCTATGTTGTTATTCAATCACTGTTTACTAGGAATAACAGTTTTAAGAAAATGAAGATCACAATTATGAAGAGTACTTAATATTCATATTTTTATATTTTCGGCTGTACTTTCTGTCTAGTTGTTTCAATGATATTGAAAAAAGGCAATTAAGTCACTTTTGTAGTAGCTGCGATCCATGATTTATTAAATTAAATAAGGAATTTCAAAGAGTTACATACTAGTATTGTAACGTAATGTAATGCTTTTGTAAAATTAGGAATTATTCCATTATTTATATAAAGATGTTACATTATTATTATTATTTTTATAGTACTTTGTCCCATTTCATAAACGTTCATAGGTTTTATAGCTAAATTTGGACGACAGAGAAAACATTATACACAAGAATTGACTGAAGTCTCGATCTGTGTCTGTTGAATGGCAATAGGCCACACCCTGTTCCATGACGGTACGAAAACGTAACTAGTGATACGTGGGAGTGTGCTACACTCACTGTCTATCTCTTCGGGGATATAAGGGGAATATTAAGTACTAAAGGCAAAAAAAGTAAGAGTGTAGTGTGCAACGGCACGTGACCAGAGGGAATGATAAAACGTTAGAATGAGTTCCCCGCGTGGTGACCGGGAAGAAGAGTTAGCACCACCGCGATCCTTCGGCGTGTCGTAAGAGGCGACTAAGGAAGGACAGAGGTCGTAGATCCGTATTTTATGTTAAATAAACATCGTCATTTGGACCCCAGCCCAAATCAAACCATCATGTGATACCCGTGTGAAACATAGAATGTTAATTTCTTATATAAACAGAGATTATATTTGACGTATAAATAGCCAATTTACGTACAGTTCTGTTCATGTCCAAATACTGAGCTTTTAGGCTTTCTCTATAACTATCTATTATATGGTAATATAAAAACAAAGATTTATTTGTGCTTTTGTAATTAAAAAATATAAAACAGCCTAATCATAATCCCCTAAATTTTTTTGACAAATCATAATATTCTTCTTTATATTTTTCTTAATTGATTATAAGTTACTGCGGTCCGTCTGTACAGAATATTTTTTGACCATATTAAATTCGGATGATTGGCGACAATTAAAATCAATTGAAGTATATTTCTATAATAAACTGGATGAAAATGAATCATAATTGCAGTAAGTGAAAAATAAAGTTGAGTTTATTTTCAAGCATCTGCAGGACCTCTGGGATTGACTGTGTGTGGTGTGTGTGTGTGTCAGTGTGTATGCGTGTGTGTTTTTTTTGTAAAGGTTTAAAAATTCATTTACGTACCTAGGGTCTGTGGTAGACTGTATGTCGTATGACCGTATGTCGGACTCAATCTAGGCGACAATACCGACTAAAAAAAAAAGTCTTTCTTCAGTCTCCCCGATCCCCGCGGCATTACTTCGCGGGGGAGTGATTTATCCGCAGCTTTTTTTGATATAGCGACTGTTCAAGCCAGCTTCTTTCACTCCTGCTCTCTTTTTCGCAGGTCCTTTAAGACGGTCGTAAAGTACGCGCGCATACACTCCCAGGCCCGAGACGAGGATAGCATTGTAGCTATCAAAGTTTCAGGATAGATTTTGCATCCTACATCTTCTTCCCAAGACTTCCTAGCTTCACTGAATCGAAAACAGACAAAAAAGACGTGTCCTGCATCAATTATTCCAACACAGTTGGGACAGTCAGGGGAGTCTTCGTATTTGAACCTACGGAGGTATGTCCGGTAACAACCGTGGCCGAGTATCATCTGGGTTAGGTGTAGTTCATCCATCTCTCCATGGTCCCGATTCACCCATAGCTCTAGACTTGGAACTAGCATACGTGTCCATCTCCCTTTCGCCGATTTATCCTAGAGCGATTGCCACTGTTGCAATCTCTTCAGTGTTTCCTGGGTTCGGAGCTCAGCCGTAGTGTGCTTCGAGTTGCATTTTTTGCTTTGATGCAAGTTTTTCCTTTCATCTGCAAGAATCACAACAGGAACCATACGCTGTCACGTATGACGCTTCGTCCGATACTGTATGAAAGGCGCTAGTTACTCTTTGAGTGCTGACTCTATAAACAGAGGCGAGTTTCCTTCGCGACTCCTGTTTGCTCAGCACGTCAAATCATATCAGCGCACCGTACATAAGCACTGACGTAGTCACCGGCACTAGTAGCTTTCTTCTGTTTTGCTTGGGACCCCCGACATTAGGCATGAGTCGGCATAACTTAGGTGTCACTAAAGACGCTTTCGTTGCAGCTCTCTCTACCTGATCTTTGAAATTTAGCCTATGGTCGATTATTACTCCTAAGTACCGTATGGCTGGTTGAGTAAAGATTTCATAATTACCAACATTGAGCGTGATAGTCTCCGCGACTCTCCTGCCAGTAATTAACACTGTCGGTAATTAACACTGTGTGTGTGTGTGTGTGTGTGTGTGTGTGTGTGTGTGTGTGTGTGTGTGTGTGTGTGTGTGTGTGTGTGTGTGTGT
>DWDU01000597.1:0-17981 GCA_018245575.1 Jemadia suekentonmiller | reverse complement strand
GTCGGCGGGGATGGTGTGCGCCTGCAGCACGGTGACGCGGAAGGTGAACTCGCGGCCCGGCGTCAGGTGGTCGGGCAGCTCGTCGTCCTTGAGCTCGGAGGCCAGCGAGCTGTCGCCGCGGCCGCTGTCGGCGTCGCACTCGCCCGACGCCAGCTCCTCGATCTTGATGTTGGAGTCGGTGTCGGCGCGCTCGTCCAGCGCGTTGAGCGCGTTGTTCCGCTCCACGGCCGCCAGCGCCTTGAGCCGCGAGCGCGCCGGCGCCACGTCGTCGTCGAACGAGATCTTCGCCGACTGCTTCACGCCCGCCGCGAACTCCGCGTTATCTGCGCACGCGCACATGTCGCTTTCATCGGATTTTATGTTGAGTACATAGTAATGGACGTTATCGGTGCCATATCTTATAATAGCGATTGTTAATATGCAACTTTTTGATCACGCTACGTTAAGAAAATGAGAAGGACAAATTGAAATATTAAGAAAATAAATTGTAATTTAGAGTTGTAAATAAGACCCTTAATGACGTTTTTGGATTTTTCTTCAAACAACATCATCACCGTACTCAATTTGGACACTTAATTTGAAGCATAATTGCGTAAATAACATTTTTGTATGTGGAAACATAAAAAAACGATAAAAACAAGTACTTTTCTCAGCATCGATGACCGCCTGCACGGCCACCCTCAGGTAGCCCTTCACGTCTCCTTTCTCATTCACGATCGCAACTTTGTGAATGAGCGGAACCGGGTACAGGAGGTTCGATAAATATACAAAGCTCCTGCGAACGAATGGAAAAAACCAACGCTGAAAAATACACACACATTTATTGACACAACACTTTGTAACTCTACTTGTGTCCACTTTTTATTACTGCATCCATTTGATCACAATATGTACATACAAAAATGCATCCTACTATTATTTGCTATACGTCAATGCACAACTGACAATTAACTATTGACAATTAACATAGCTAATTAGTTGCCAGTAAACAATATGTCAACGCACGAGTGAACGAGCGCAAACAAGAATGAATGAGTGAGCGAGCGGATGTAGGCGGGCGGGACTCACCGGCCGACCATGCGGAACCACGGGAACCTATCGTAGAACGGATCACCGCCGGTGACCGACTCGATGTTGTGGTCCGGCGACGTGGGCGACAGCTCCGCCTCGTTGTGGTACATCTCGCGCATCAGCTCCAGCCTTTGCCTGAAAAATTATCATTACTATTACAACATCGCGGCGGATCACTCGCGGTGTAGGCAGAGGGCATAGAGTAAAAAATATCACTTTCCTTACAGACCTGACGTGCTTCTCCACAAACATTAATGACAATTACTTATCATTCGATATAAGCGTTGGATATTATACACAAACTGTATTTTAATGTACATTATAATGGTGAATACGTGGAAATGTTATTAAAGTATATTACAGTAAATGTGGGAAATTTATACAAATAGGATATAAACCCTTACGAGATAACAATTCTTTAATATGCATACATTTCGATTAATGTAATCGTGACCGCTTCATATGTCATATTATGAAGTACCTACATTAAAACTATTTAGCCGTTAAAATCTACGTATTTTCCAACTCTAAAATTTGTACACTTAATACCCTACTTACATGCCGTGTCAAGCGAAAGCACATGCCCGAAAAATAAACATAAAAGAAACTTAAATAAAACTTAATAATAAAGTTACAAACAATACATATTGTTGGTAATCAAATTTAAAAGGTGTAAAATATGACATCAATTATATGCAGTAAGTAATTAAACTCATGAAGTGGTTACGTTACGAAAGCCTTACTCAAAACTACATTACGACAAACAAGAAAATAATCAACTTGCAAATTAACCATCTTACAGGAAAGTACATTTCATATGAGATATGTCTGTTTAATTGGAAGATATTTATATGCTATGATTAACGAAAAGCCAACTGTTTAAACTGAACGACAGCAAATGCATTGCATTTATGAAGACCCCAAAAATTTAACACTTCGTAATCAGTCTGCTTAAGTCCACTGGTGCACATAAGCCTCCCTGATGAGATTTCATGCCCATAATCCCCACAGCTTACAGGCATGCCTATGCATGCCGTGCCATACCACGATCTGTCAACGCCGGGTTAAGTAACCTCTTAAGACTCCATAATACCCCGGCATGGGGTCGGGCGACGTATTTTTTCTCCGCCCCAGTAAGACACGATGAAAAATTTTAACATTTGTATCGTGTCAATTACATAAGTACAAATATACATATTTTTCTATTACATATAAATCATATACGAGTCAGCGGATAGAAAACAACGCTATTTTTAACGTTCTCATGTACTGCCTGAGGGTCTGAATTTGGTAAGAATATAAAAATAAAGTTTAATAAACTTTCTATCAAGCGGGACCATTATAGCAAATGATAATGTCTCGTGCGTGATAAATGCTTAATTATGGTTAATGTATTACATAAATTTTCACAAATTCAAATATTGGTTTCATAATTTAACCAATTTGTTCATTATTGTCATGTTACTATACTATATCTACATTAAGTATTTTATTTAGATCAATTATTATGAAATGGTTATTATTATTTATAATTACACGTTTTTGTTTATACATAACTAGTCTCAATCATCCGATTCAGTCATTTTTGTGGATGACAAAAACAAGTGGGCCAAGCGTACAACCTTGGTAGTGCTGTCACATACAACTCTTATTGTAGCTTTGTATGTGTAACAATAAAATAATATAATTTTTGAACATTAGGAAAGCAAAAGATAATTCTTACAGAACATAACTATAGATCCGTAATCGCTTGTTAATATTAAATGTACCGAACAAATTAATATAGATATAGTATGTAGTATGATGTACAAGGGACAGGGCAGTATGTAGGTACATGTCTCTAAATAATTCTCCAAATTGTCAAATATTATATAAACTGTATTTGAGGATAAGTCGATATGCTCTAGGATATTTGGTACCCTATTCGCAAATTTTGTATTACTTGGAATTGTATTATTTTACAATTTCATATAGGTATGGTATGTAAAAAAAACAATCTGATCCGTTTAATAGATATAAAGTGTAGGTATTATTATAGGCCCGAACATCGAGCGCGTGTTGTAAGCGCACAGACATAAATTGCGAATGTCTAGGAGCACATATAACAGCTAGTTTCATTATCGGACACGCGCGACTGGTATAAGCACCGAAAACTACCGCCGCAAGTGGAAACAGCCGGAGCGCAATGAACGTGAGGCATGGAGAGACTCAGCGGGACGTGCGCGAGCAAACCTCGAGGGCAGCAGGTTGGCTAGCGACAGGCGCGTGTGCGTGGCGCACGCGGATATGCACTGCAGCAGGTCGTCGGGCGGCGCGGCGGGCGGCGCGGCGGGCGGCGCGGCGGGCGGCGCGGGCGGCGCGGCGAGCGGCGCCGGCTCGTCCTCGGCGCACGCGTTCTCGTTCATGTTGTATATCTGGCGCATTAGCTCCAGCCGGTGGCTACAAGCACGCAACACGCCCCGCTACACGACCGCGCCGCTCGTCCGCGGTGTCGCAATAACGATCATCGTGAACGCACCCCGCTCTCTCTCATTGGCCCTACGGCTGCCGATCCATGAACAGTCATGTGTGGCTTTATAATGCAAACAACGATATAATTGAACATTACAATCGTCTCGTCAAAAATTTGACAGGTACCTTCTAGAGTAGGATATGAAGTTTCGTGGGCCGTGGAAGTATCCTACTGGAATATACCTCCGTCAAATAGGTAGGTGGACACGTGTGAGGATTATGAAAAAACAAAAAAATGAAGCGGCAACTAAAACAAGCTCTATATCGATAATGTAATGTACATCGCCAACATCTAAAATCCTAAGATAGAAAAATGTACTTACCTACACACATATTTTATTCTTTAAATACTACGAATCTATTATGACACAAATATACCCACTAGTACCTAATATTGGACAACATATTTAAAATGTTGTATGGCTACAGCAAAAAGACTTATCTTACTCTTAATACAATAATGAAAATAGTAAACTTAACATCATCGAGAACAAAATAAAAAAAACAAAATGCAACTAAAAATCAAAGAGAAAACATAAGACAGTGAGAAATGTACAGAGTTGTGTTCGTACAAAAAATTGAAAAGTAACAATGATACGTAATGTGAAAATAAATTTAATAGAAAATTAAAATCGAAGGAGTAGGGTACACTTTATTGATGGAACATTCCATTTTATATTTCGGATGTTCATACGACTCTAATACAAGACTAATTACAAGACTAATGACAAGAAGCAAATCACACAAACACTCCCAAACACACACCTACATACACACGTTTCTTTAAAAATACACTAACTAATAGTTACATTCCCGTTCAGAGGCTACACCATATTTTAAGCTGGGGGTTACAAGTATGACTAGTCTGTAATACATTGTATGACATTATCTTTCTTAAATTGGCATATACACATTGTAAAAATTTAGTTTAACATACATGCATAAATCCTTATAACTCATAATATTAAATAACATAATACAATCATTTTAACTTTAGTTTTATAATGTACCTACACAAAAAATATTTTAAGTATCTCTTCAGTCGTCGAATTATTTGTATGAAGCAGTATTGTCGGCAAGATGAATGTCCATATGCATGTGTCTGTGTGTCTGTACCTACGTTATAATTTGAACATTAAGTCGTGTGCGTGTGTGAGTGTGCGCGCGCGCGCGTGCGTTACCGCAGCTTCTCGAGCGTCCAGTAGTGCGTGGCGCCGTTCTTGGTGTCGGTGACCTCGACGGCCACGACGGTGGGCGCGCTGGGGCGGAACTCGTCGTCGGCGTCGTCGCGCGGCGCCAGCTCGGCCGGCAGCGGCGAGTACGGCGTGTCCGTCAGCAGCGTGAACTGGAACTGCACCTTCTTGCGCAGCTCCACCGAAATCGCGTTCGCCTCCTGCGCGCACGCTCGGGTCAGTGCCTTGTGAAGCTCGTAACGAGTATTCGCCGTTTTAGTTTTGTTTTATCTTAGCGTTCGTGATGAAAGGTTTTCGTAATTCTTATTTGTTTGCGTTTATTGTCAAACTTTATAAATTCGCGAAATAGCAAAATTCTATTTTTATTTTTCATTTTAATTTACATATAAGTTCCATTAATATACACTTAGTCGTCGTGGCGGACCATGGTCTTAACATCTTTACCTCAGAAAACTGAAGCGGTGTCCAATAACAGAGCAAAAAAAATATGATGATTATAACTTTACTAACATAAAACCATTGCAACCGTTCAATAACTTGTCATAACTACTAACGAAGAAATCTAAGTCGCCTGAAAAGCTCGAGCGGCGCGTACCTTGAGGAAGATGGCGTTCCCCCAGAGGTCGTCCCGCAGCGAGGTGAACTGGTGGTACTTCCACTTGCGGAAGGCCCAGGCCGCCAGCCCCACCTCGCGCGCCGACCAGCACTCCGTCTCGAACAGCGGGTTCACTGCCGCGCCGCCGCCAGTGCGCACAACACGACAATATTAATCCGAACTCGTATTCATACACACTTTTATAAAGAACTTCCCTACATTATGCGGTACATTCGTACATACATTTCAACTTTTCTTCTTGTATATAATTTTCCGGCAAGCTCAACCCGAACGCCCAGCGTGGGGATTATACAGATAACGCCTCAGAGAAGGTCTATATCCAACGGTGGACTGCAATAAGCTGATGATGATAGTACAATATTCTTATGATGGAGATCGAAAACAGATAAAGAATTCAATATAAAAGCCAAATCACCAAAGATGTCCTCGTCGTTATGGAAGTCCTCGGGCGTGTAGGAGCTGTACATGGACATGGTGACGCTCTGCTCCTCCACCTGCCGCTGCAGCGCGTCGATGCGCGCCTCGTAGTTCTGCCGCAGAGGGCACTCCATTAGTAACACCCCATTGACACTAACTAACTTACTCATTACATATACATATATATCTTATGATATAGCGTACCTCATACATACGAGTATAGTCGCGACAATACAGTAGAACTGATAAAAATGTAACCTTTGAGAGGCAAAGTGACGAAACATCGCAACATAATGCCGTTATACCCAAAAGGGTAGGCACAGGAATGTAGAAAACCTCCCACGTTTCATCAATTACGTTTACGCCCCACTACTAAAACAGGGCAACTAAATTTGATTTGCTCATCGGTTTAAATTAATTGTGCACAAACAATTAAAGACACGAGATGGCACATGTACTTGTAAATATATGTTTATAGGCTTATATGAGATCAAAGACAGCTTGTTACGTGCTTGAGATATTACTAATAATATCAAACGCCCTTAATCGTGTTGACCACTTCTTTACTACACAGCGTTTCTACTTTTGACTGACTGTTTGAGCAGTAGAAGAATTAGAGCGAGACATAAAGATAAGGGTAAAGAAAAAGAAATGGCGACATGTTTCTAATTTGGTTCAAAATCTTGAATATCGAATTTTCGAACTACGTAGATGTCACCACTGTGCGAAGCATTGGTGTTACCTTCCTCTGTTCTTCGAATTGCTGGTCAGCGTGTTCTTTTTCACGTCGGAACTGTTCCTCTAGAGCCAGTAGACGTTTCTGCATTTCAGCCTTCAGGTCGATGCCCTGCTTCTCCAGCAGCTCGCATTGTGCGAAGTCCCAATCTACATTCTCCGATTCTTTTTCAGCTGCGAATATCACACAAAATATTTTAAAGGAACGGCTCATCACAAATCATATATTCGGATGTTGTAAATGTTTTCAACTTACGTTCAACTGCATTGGAGTTGTCGGTCTTGTTGGAGACTATTTCCTCGCGCGGCTGTCCGGGATGCGTGAAGCGGAATACGTGGTTCTTGCCCAGGATGACGCGGGAACCGGTCTTCAGAATTACGGGCTCCGTAACCTGGATGAGAGGAATGAGATTTCACAATTTCACGATTTCACAACAGACGTAATACAAATGCATTTGCAGTAGAACTAAAATTTTACCGAATATTGCGAATAAACAATCAATTTAACAAGAATATATAATCTCAGACTTTTTCATCTCCTCACGATACATGCGATCAACAAATCGCGAACAGTGGCACTGTACAGTGGTACATAATATAGGTGTAGACGAGCACCTCGCGGCCGTTGACGTAGACGAGCGCGCTGCGGTGCGGCACGAGGCAGATGACGCCGTCCGCGTTCTCGAACAGGCAGTGCTCGCGCAGGATGTGCGAGCCGCTCAGCTGGATGTCCTGCGGCACGGCGGCCTCGGCCGTGCCCAGCCGCGTCACGCCTGCGCACGTCACCACAAAATAATTTCAGACTTTCGAACTTCATTCTTGCCCAATAACGCCTTGATCGTACAATCTGCAAATCGTCTTACCTTCTTACCCAGAAATCCCCAGAGAATACCCAGTTGTAGTTGGTTTTTTTTTTCGATCTAAATATTAATTCTCATTGACAGACATAACTTAACGGTTACAAATCGTCCATCAATCCAAACTAAACAAATAAGCACTCCCTCCAAGTTAACAAGTACCGTATGAAGCCAGCGAGCTCATCCTCAATGGTACCGACGAGGGTTCTTAACCACTCACCGATGATCACATAAATTAAGAGTGGCCTATCCAGCTTCTTCTGTGCACTTCTTAATGACTATGTACCTACAGATCAAACGTTAGGTAAATATCATCGCCTCATAAATAATTCAATGAAATACGAAGAAAACAGAAAGAATCAAATGTCATGTCTCCTGTATGATACATACAAAGTACAAAACTATATGAACAATCGAATACTTGGTTACTATAGTGGTGACTGACCGTCTTTGATGTAGTAAATCAAGCACTCGGAGAGGTTGGGGTCCTCGTTCAGGTTGACGAGGTGCGGCGTCTTCTTGGGCGAGTACACGCCCACCGTGATGCCCTCCTTCACGGCCACGCCCATCTCCGCGAACACGGCCTCGCGCTGCACGCGGATCTGCTCGGTGCGCTTCAGCTTCTCCTCCCACGTCTCGTTCAGCTCTGGGGTTACAGTCAGTGGGTATTGAGGAAACATTCACTGGGCCAATACTTAATACACTACAGCCAACATCATCGCCTTCCATGAGACGACACAGTGGAGAAAATCTGAGAATGTTTTACAGCACAATACGACTACCGGACGCTCGATGCACAAGTCTTTCATAATTTTGAATAAAAAGAACCGATCAGATGCAAATGAACATTGGAACAAAATTTGGCATATAACAACCTCTACAAGATCACCAAATAAGTTTCCTTACAAGAATTATTTCTAAAATTTTTGAACAATATCACTGAAATAATGCCTACACTTTACAGGTATCTTTAGCATGACAGTCTGCCAACCTTAACTAACTTAACTGGCCACAACTCTCTTCTGAGAAGACCAATAGTGGAATGGTCAAAGGGTTAATGATGTTGATGACAGCTATATCAAGTCGTATAACAGATGAACGATGAGGTACCGGCGATGAGTTTCTCGGAGGCCTGCAGCTGGTCCACGGCCTCCTCGGCGATGGTGGTGGCGGCGCGGGACAGCTTGGGCGACAGCACCGCCTCCTCGCTCTTCTTGCGGGGCGACGACTCCTCGCCTGCTTCCACACATAACACCGATACACACACTGCACTAAACGACGATGGTGAATAACAGACACTCGCAGAGGGGATTCATTTTTTATTTAATGAAGGTGCTAAGATTATATCTGTTTTTACTATACCAGTCAATAAGAGATATTCTCAAAAAGGACTGTTTTTTGATATCAAACATTTCTTCATTATGATTTTAAAGATGTCTTTTCGACGTTGCTTGAAAAAAAGTGTTTTTTTGTAATATAGTACTCATATGATATAAAAAATTTAAAATATAATTTTAAATATCAACATAAACATTTTTAGTTAGTCTTCTATTAGGTACTAGAGTCATGGAATGAATGGTTCATTATTTCAACACTTAATAAGGGGCATTTTTCAAATTTTCCTCCAAACATCAAAATCCGTTAACATCGGTGAACATGTGAACCATCACACCGATGAAGATGTGAACCATCACACCGGTGAACATGTGAACCATCACACCGGTGAACCATCACATTGTGTGGACGTGCACACTTTGCAATAACCACATCTAACGTTGGCAGCCATATTGATTAATACGATACCACAATGTAAGTATACTTTATTCATAAAAAAGTCTATTAATAGTTATCACAAAGTCAATTCTAAGACATAAATAGAAGAAACATGCAAAGGCTGTTGAAGCTATAAAGCTTTTTTTTTATTATAGCAACATTCAAGTTCATATCCGTTCGCGACTTCGTTCCGTACGTCAAGTGACATTTTTTTTAAATTTCCATCGATTTTTATTTCCTTTTTCATTTCAGCCAATCATGTAATCGAGTAAACAGCCGCGAACGGTAAGTAATAACTGTAGAAGCACTGAACATTTTAAGAAGAATGTAAGGATAGTGGGATATATTGAAATAGTTTGTTAATTTATTACGTACAATTATAATATCTGCCACCAATGATACACGAATTATTGCATAGATTGAAAAACTTTGGTTTTTTTTTCTCAATTTATTTCGTCACGTTAAATTTGTTAACCTGCATGTACACGCACCTTGCACTTTAAAATGCTCAGTAAAGTAGTATGCTCAACAATCAATACCACATCAAGAGTTTAAGAGTAATATATAGGTACCAGTAAACAAAAAATACAATACATGACATATGGAACCCACACCCACTTATTGCGAGACCGACACCAGATACATAGGTATATGTAAGCGCAAATATAAAAATTTACGTATGCATATAACGCTTCGTTATACATAAAAATATATATATATAAAGATACTCTAATAATAACTGTGAAGTGACGAAATATAAACGCTATGTTCGCCTACGACGCCACAAGCTTTGGGGGTAGGGGTGCAGAATTGCTTTTTTTTTTGTATATATATTTATTCTTGTCGGGCTGCCAGAGTAAATTCCAAAAGTCCAATGTGAGTTGCAAAAAATTTTCGATCTGGCAACCCCGATTCAATACGGAGGCCAAGCGTACAGGTGGGGTGTACATAGGCGATGCGTAAGCCTCTTTACATTTACTTACTGACGGGCGGTTCTTTCTTTTCATAAACGACTCTACCGTCCGGTCCTAGTTCACGTTTGAAACAAAAGTTAAGTTTAGTATGAGACACAACAGTGTTGAACACATAAACATATGTGGCGTTACGGCGGCTCCCGTCTGACTTGCTTATTGTACACACTACGCGACAGACGACAGGCTTACATATGGTCACGTGACGTCTACACAACCTGAATGTACGTTTAAACAACCTGCACGCAAGTGATAGTTGTAAATGATTATTCGCCTCACCTTCTTCGACGTCGATGCCCTCGGCCTTGAGCAGTTCGCGCAGCTTGAGGATCTCCTCCTTGAGCTCGCGGATGAGCTTCGCGTTGGCGTCCTCGTTGACCACCGCCTTGCACACGATCTGCTTGGCGCGGTCGGCGTACCTGCACAGTAAGTGGAACTTGTTAGTTTACTATGTAACAAACGTCACATCACGCCTGTAATCCCTGAAGAGTTATGGAGAGGAGTGTAGTACACTCCCACGTTGCACCAGTTTACGTCCACGTTACGTTTACGTCCCACTATGGAATAGGTGGTGAGCGTATTGCCATGCACCGGGCATATTTCCATACACCGAACCACAACCACAAAAATCTAAATTAGAAAAATCCACAAGTGCCCGACCCGGGATTTGAACCCAGAACCTCCCGTTCGACAGTGGCGTTTGCAACCAACACGACCGACGAGGCAGTCGATTACAATGTACCTTATATTTTAATATTCTACATTCGAGAACGTTCTTTCTAAAAGTCGGAAGTGTTAAGACAATATGCCACGCTCGCCGAGCGCTTGTTAGCAGTCTTCACACAGTTTAAAACATTCCAATGTGACAAAAAAATTAATAGCGAATATTAGACATTATAACGAGAATTATCTCTACTCAAAGACCGCTCATGAATACCAGAATATTTGAAAGCCATAACCAATGTCTATTTAGAAATTAGAAGAATTGTTATCATCTACATTAGAAGACATTTTCCAGAGTTTTAGATACAAGTGATCTAATTTACTCCTTTGCACTATTTCATTTCGTGTCATTAATGTCCATTTAAGTCATATGTTGTTTGAAAAAATATTTTATTACAAAACAAAAATATAAAGTGATATTTTATATCCCCACTTAGTACATTAAGATGAAACAATTTAAACAAACTCACTCGAATCGAGCACAAATATAATAGATCACACAAGCGAACAAAGGAACATCACGACTGGAGCTCACAAACGAATAGCACTCCTCAACAAAGCAACACAACACATGGAAATAAATCGATTCCGATATACGTATTGTTACAGATCGAGGATCATTCGAACGTTGCGACCTCGACAGTGGGGATCATATATCACGTAACAAACAAAGGTCAGGTACATATATACAAATAATATGTACATATATGTATATGTACTTTTTGTTCGCGTTCGTATTCTCAAATACATTAGTAATACGTCTGGACTCGAAGTGATCTTCGTCATCCGTCCAGAGGCATTAAAGAATCAAAACCCTAAACGGAAAACATAATAATAGCCCATAAAATGCTATTTTCTATTCTGGTTATTAGGAAACGATGTGCTTAGCTACCAGTAATCAGGTAACCATTCAAAACATCACATAGGTACTGAGCAATATTACGTAAAATTAAATTTGTACGTATATATCGTTGCACAGTGATAAAAACGTAACATCACGCCTATAATCCTCGAGAGGGAAACAGAGAAGTGCGGCGGAGCGGGGCGCGACCTGAGCGTGCTGAGCGTCTCGTCGTAGTTGATGTCGGCGGGCGAGATGGCCGCGATCATGGCGGTCTTGGAGTTGCCGCCGAGGTTCTCGCGCAGCAGCCACGTCAGCACCGAGTCGCGGTACGGGATGAAGTCCGCCTTCTTCGACTTCTTGCTCTTCGACGCCTGCAACGGAACCTTGTGAGTCGACAGTGTGACACTCTGTGGGCTCGATACTGCATGTACCACATTCAAAGCTGGGAAGTGTGGGGTCATAGTTGTTGCCACGATAGCTCGATCACACCAACAATGCTTGCTGTTTGTCAACTGTGCTTAGGCAGAGTGCACAGACACACAAGTAGTGCGTTTTATGTAAATTAACGCGTCTGTGACTAACCCAACTGAAGTAAAACTTTGATTAATGGTTGACACAATATATTTAGCAACGAGTAGCAACGACCGCTTAGTGTTACTTAGCGAGATAAATAAAGGTATTATTTAATACACACATACATACATATTTTTTTAGTAACATACACATACATATAAACGCCAATATTCACACAAGATTAAAAATGCTTCATAAAATTATTATCAACGTTACGATATTATTTTATCACGCCGAGTCCCTTATGGGGCAGACAGAGTGTAAAACATTTTCATAAAATTATTCATTGATATTCCAACGAACGTTATTTTCATATGAATGGAACAATAGTGAGTTAAAGCTTTTTAAAATTGCATAGAATAGAAACACATCCTTACCGACTGTGGCGCGTCCGAGCGAGAGAGGAGCAGTGAAATGTACAAAAGGTAACTTTAAAGATTTCTACAAAACAAACGAAAATCGTAAACAGTCTACCACACACACACACCTACTGAAGGACTAATATTAATTATATACAATAACACAGACATAAGGACATTATACACGTGTAATATATTATATATCTACAATATACATATAAATTGTATCTGTACTGTACTAGCCACGATTTGCTACTCCATTTGAATACATCTGTACATTGTTACCAAATTACAAAGTTATAAGGGCCTTTAATTCAATCGTTTATTCATTCTTTTTCAATTTTTTCCGGTTAAACGTATCTGTAAAAGTATTTGTTCGTTTAAACGTAATTGTAGTGATATAACACTTTGCTAACCCACCATTTAATTTCGCTGTGACAATGATACATAGGTTTGTCAGTCAGATTTGACATACCACTCAGACCACATAAGGCACAAGAGTTGTAACTTAGTCACAAGACTAGCAATGATATATTACAGTTTACAAATCTAATGTCCGTTATTAAAGTACTGTATGCACTGACCACGTATAATTAAAAAGACCATAATAAGCCCATTTGCATTGCATCACATAATTGAATCCTTTGATGTACTAGTTATATATGACACCCTACAAATATTCAAGGTGGGTTTCAAATATTCTAACTGTAAATATCCCCAGTTATAAAAAATCCATAATTAAATAATGTTTTTACACACATGTACAATATAAAATAAAATCTATTATATATGCATTACATTTAGCTGTTAGTAAAACACAATACGAAATGTACGAATTGTAACGATCCCACAGACGGATTAGTACAGAGCAATGCAATCAGTTCGGTGCACGACCGAAAGCGGCAAACTAATAAACAACTTGAAATACTTGACTAGATTTGATTCAGTTAATTATAGTGTTAAAGTTGATGCTATGTTATTAAGAAACAGTCACTTGTATTCAATACTTCAGGTTTATTATTTTTATAAAATCACGCCAGAACTCTTATGGAGTGGGCTTAGGGGACTGAGTTTAAAATATATCCATTATTTCAGACTTGACGTGCTTTTTTGTTTATGATTTCTACGTCTGAGACTTCTGACCCTTCCGTCCTCCAGTATCAGGTAAGATATGATAGGGTGTTAAAATCATAATTTTGGAACCATTTGACGTATTCTTTAATAATATAAACATCTTCTCACGAACGCAACATGTCCCGTCCGCCATTTTGTTATAAGTGGACCGTCAGCCATTTTGTTACATTTTATCATATATAAACAATTTCATACATTGTTTCTTAGGTCTCAGTTGGGCATCCCGTTAATTAAATTTACAGAAAAACATTGCAAAAACACTTTTCAACAATTTCACAAGCCATTCCAGATTCATACTTACAATTTCAGCGAGAGCAGAAATGACTTTTCCGAGGGTGGTCAGCGATTTGTTGATATTGGCGCCCTCCTTGAGACGGGTGCCCTTGGCGCCAGTGGAGTCCGCTCGCTCGGAGCCGGCCAAGTCCACCAGAGATATCTTCGAAACCTGGTAGATTTCAAGAAGTAACTTAACTACTTGGATAATAATACACCCAAGATCAACATTCATAAAGAAAGGTAAAATTGATTGGAATGATTTTTCAGTGAATGTTTTTTTCTTTAATGTCGACATCCTTAGGGCTCGGCTGAGGATCTCGCCGCAATCGATGGAAGCTCATAAAAGAAAACCTCGGATAGGTCGAAAAACACATTTAATCATGGATATGTATCGAGTTTCTCGTGTATAACGTTTAGTAGTAAAACTGATTTGGCCAGCGAGAGATTACCTTCTCGGACATGAGGTTGGTGGTCTTGTCGTGGCGCTGCTGCGTGAAGAAAATGGTGAAGACGGCGTGCGAGCGGGACGACGTCTCGTTCATGTTGGTGGCGGCCACCGTCCTGGCCGCGAACACGAGCATTTATATATATCACACAAGGTATCAAAACAGATGCTTGCCGACACTCGCCGACAAGAACAGGCAACGCGCCCTCACTGTACGGTTCTTTTAACGATACATAATAACGTCCCATACGTATAGTGCAACACGAAATTTGTAATTTATAATAGTATATTGTAATTTCAATATTTTTCATATCGCTGCAATGGAGGCGATGAACAAATGTTTATTTCTGCGCAGCGCAGATTAAGTAACACCTTGTTCACTGAACATTAGGAGGTTCACACACATTTTTTAATTTTTTCATAACTTTACCTCATATATTTTGGTCTCGTACCATAGACAATGTTTACACTTTTTCACACAAGCCTAACAAATCAGTATTATGTAAAAAAAATATTACGCAATAAAACAGATATGATAACAGAATTTACTTACATACAGTGAATTAAGTTAATAATTCATACATTAATATAGTAATCATATTAATCAAAGCGACGACCGATTTAGAATCGTGATTAAAGCGCCACGAGACCACCAGCGGCGACTGATGTAATCAAGTTGACATCGCATGGAGATTACGTACGCCCTTAATGGGTTCCATTCCCTAATGGATAGCTACGACGGATCGTTTATTGTAGCTATCAAATGGCTATAAATATTACTTGGTCGTGGAAGTTTCTCCATACAGAGCCCTCGTCACTTTCAATACAATTATGTTATTTACTGATACACATTTGGTTCAAGCAATAAGTTAAAAAAAATATACCTACTTATATATTTTTGCTATTGATTCGCGTGTGCCCTAGTAAAAGCCTTTTTACTTAAAAATTAATTCAACATTAGGTGATTTAAAATTAAGTACTAAGTTTATTTGTATTGTACTCGTATTGATAATAAAGAGTATTCGTGAGCGAAAACGATGAGGCACTTCAGCCCTTCAGCTTGATGTCAACGCATGATTTTTTATTCATTCAAAAGCAATCTTTTACTATTAGTAGTGTGTCCAATAGTTCGGCCGTGTCCAGTGTGAATGGTCGGGCTCACCTAGCCTTGTTGCCCTCGTCGATGAGGTCGTAGATGTCCTGGTAGGAGGTGACGGCCAGCTTGCTCAGGTCCTCGACGTAGGGCCCCAGCGCGGGGTGCTCGCGCACGCGCAGGTTGCCCTTGTTCTTGGGGTTGAGCAGGTCGCGGACCCGCTCGCAGTATATCTCCATGTACGATACTTCCACCTGTAGTCACCAATGTAGTTTGATTAAATGCACGCAATTATCATACGATTAAATAGAATTCCTTGTTAAAATTTCTAGCAGTGGCTCGGAGATGAGCCCGGTGTATGGCAATAGGCTTTTCCATAATAAGACGTAAACTTAATTGGTGCAACGTGGGAGTGTACTACACTCCTCTGCCTACCTCTTCGGGGATTATAGGCGTTATGTTGCGTCATCATAAAATTTATATTTTTGCGAATGTGGCAGGCATTACGAATTCAAAGGCAGCCAGTATCAAACAAAATGGAAATGATTTTTTTCATATTTTCACATATCGTTTTTGTCGATATGTTTACAACTCAGACATAACATTATTTATTATACAATACCGCACCATACTAAACCATTTTAATAATCGGCACTATCATATACATTTCGTAGCGCGGTTGCCAACGCGCGGCCTAGTTACAGTTGCCAGGAAGTTACTGCACGTAACCAAGCAGCGTTCGTACCGAGTACGTGAGGTCGTCGCTGGTGGTCTGCCGGATGCGGCGGAACAGGTCCTTGCAGATCTGAGGGATGATGCCCTCCTGGCTGTCCTCGCCGCGGCCCATCATGGTGTACGACTTGCCGGCGCCGGTCTGGCCGTACGCGAATATGCATATATTGTAGCCTGAAACATTCGCTTTGTTTAATATCGATGTTCGTGACGAACACGACAAATATAGGCATACTTGTACAAGTACCTAGTTTTAAATATTTGATGTTTGACTATAGGAAACGTGGTATTCTAGCTTGATTCGGAGATAGATTTTGGCTCTGTACCAAACGTTCTGAACCGGAACAGTGCAGTCCCAGTCGCTTTGTACTTACTGTGATGAAACAAACCACCTACTATTTACTAATACACAAACAAATTACATTCTATGGAACGGAAGACCACTGGTTGATACTAGTAGTCTCCAAAAACTTTAACGACATATCAATTCTTTGAAGACTTTACAGCGCTTTTAATTCGCCAGACAAATAAAACCATTCACTCACGCCTTCAACAATATGTACCAAGACATAAGACTAAATAATGACATTAGCGTGGCATGGCACGGTCACGCCATCGCTTAGCTTCATGACCTTGACTCGCAACTACATATAACTCCTAGAACTTAGCCATTAGCAAACATAAAATCCAATAAACACCTAGTTTCCTTCAAGAGAATGCAAACAATCGTACGGCGGCGACACTCGACGGCACGTCCGGGCGACTTCAGCGGGGCCGTAAATATTGGTCGCTCGTAATCTTTTTAACTAACGCTGACGTGGAAAAACGACGCTCCCAAATTATAAGAGTAATCGCATAGTTTCATATAGTGTGTGGCCGGCTTAATTTGATGCCGTACCGCGATCTGCCAGCTCATATAATATTGAACTTAATTTGCTGATTTATACACTCAATACTATATTCTAGAAGTATTTTTGTATTTAAAGATATTATTTGTTTCCCAAAAATAAACAAATTAGCACACAAAGAATATAACAAGATCGAAAATATACAACTTCATTATGTGTATCCGTATTACGAAGATACACAAGATTTTGATTATACAAAATATATACATAGATGTGTATATGTTAATTTATTGGTACATGACCGATTGTACATAATGTGTCACATATATATTCTTAGAATATGTCGGAAATTTCGAATAGAATTAAATATAATTTGGACCTACCATCGAAGGCGTGTTGCAACATCTCCTCGCCGATGTCCTTGTACACCATGACTTGTGAGGAGAATTCTGGGTCGCTGGGCTGCAATTAAACGAAACACACACGATATATAAAAAATTACAATTACAATTTATTTTAAGAGCAAGAAGAAGAAGAAGCACCTCAGGTGTTTAAGAATGGAGATATTTGGCACTCTGTGCTCTCTGCCTACCCCGTAAGGGGCCTCATCATATTTAATACACATTACATGTTATATTTGAAATATTCAGCTATTGTAAACAAAAAAAAACTGAATGTTACTCAATAAAATAATCACAGATTTGTTTTTGAAGCAATAATCAGTTTTTATAACATCTCAATCTCAAATGTATTCAGTTCAATTAAGCACTATTGCACAATAAACCTATAATAGATTAGGCGAATAACTTG
>DWDU01000596.1:0-17988 GCA_018245575.1 Jemadia suekentonmiller | reverse complement strand
AACTGGTGAAACGTGGGAGTGTTCTACACTCCTCTGCCTACCTCTTCGGGGATTACAGGCGTGATGTTACGTTTTTTGTTACGTATTTTCATACGAGTCAATTCACTTTTTAGTAAAGTATCTTTCAGAGATCCTTTGATTAGAAGTCGATTACACTTAATTAAATGTTATCAGACTACATTTGTAGTAAGTTAATAATATTTAATTAAACAATTATTTGACTAGTAAGCAGTAGTTAAGAGCAAAATTTCCTTTTGTCTCGTGGTGCTTACTTCCGTCAGCCGAGGTCTGCAATGCATCAGTGAAAGCATAGGAATGCACGAGAAAGTCCTATTGAACAGATCACATAACAAGGAAAGTGACATTCGTTGGCACAAATGTCCCTCAACATAAATTCAATTGATCGAACGCCAAGACACCGAATATTACGACATTAAATTTTGCAAGCATTAGGGAAAGTTTTCACTGACCACTTTTAACTTCCATTATATTTAGGACCATGTTGAGTTTTTTTCATGGAGGATTAACGAGTTTCAATTACATCTGACGTAGGTCTGAATAAACTGGCGCGGTGTATGACGTGCCCTCAAGCTGTCGAAACATCGGGGAATCCAAATAAAAGTTGAACAATGGCTACGTGGCCCGAATGGCAAATGACTGGGCGGCGTGGGCCAATCGCCATGTGGGCTGGAGGTCACCCATCACTACATTCAAATTCGATATTAGAATTCGAACGACTGGACTAATACAAGTTGTTGTCAGGATATTTGTGGTTATGATGCAAATTGTATGATAATTTATTAATAAATGTTTCATTTCAAAGATATGTCTTGAATATGACATTCATACATCAAATTTTATCGATGAATTGCGATCAATGAAATTATTTGAATATGATAAAATACGCAAGGAAATAAGTGTACCTATGCTTTTATCTACGTCGAGATAAAAGATCTGACAAAGTATTTTAATATCTGATAAACGGTTAAAATAAGAAGTAGGTACTTGTTACTGCTATGATTGAAGAATAATACTTTATTGCGTTATTAATATTATTTGATATGTTTAGACATCGTCGCACACAGCTGTTTTATTCTAAGCTATACAAGGTTTATGCTTCGGTAACCTAACGACTAATAAGCTGTCCATATAAATAAAAAAATATATATTTTTCTACTACCAATTTAGCACTATAGAATTTGTCTAATTTAGATTTTCTAGTAGTGGCTCGGAGTCTGGATTTGTGCCCGGTGCATGGCAATAGACTCACCAGCTATTCCATAGAGGGACGTAAAACGTAACTGGTGATACGTGGGAGTGCACTACACTCCTTTGCCTACCTCTTCGAGGATAACTGGCGTGATGTTACGTTTATATTCGTAAATATATCGATAATCAACATCGCATATATATTAGTCGCGGGTGCGAATCCAACACACGTTGCCTGGCTCAGCATTTACATACACTGAACACTACTGAGGCAACAGGACGAACGAAACAGCAAAAATATTGCTATTCCTTAAGCATGTATGACTGACACATATGAAATAGATACAGTATACCAAAGTATGCCATGCACGTTACCTATAAAGTTTTTTCACACAATTTTGACAAAGCCATTGCAAATAGCAACAATTCACACCAAGTAATGTAAAATTAAAATTGCTTAAAGTAAACCTTATACATGATACCCGAGGCGATGCCTATCGTCTGATCTCGTCAGGCCAATGTTTTTTTAAGTAGTCTATTATTGTAGCCATTCAGGCCGATTGTCCTCTAAGCAACTCAATACAGCGCAACGGACTTTTGTCACAATATTTACTTTGCGACGAATTCTAACAATACAATTTTAACGCTAATAATTCTATTCAAGTCGGATGACATGATCCCACTCGGCAATAGTCTATATAAGGGACTTGTACTACTGCAGACACGCATCCAGTGCCGAGAGATATAAAAATATTAAAATGGGTATTATAATTAAATGATTTAGTGAGAAAAATGGTCATGTATCGACTTTTTAGTAGATAATATTCAATAAAATGACATTGAAATAACTGACTTGGTAATCTGCTCGTGCTGGTAGCGCCGTTGTTCGCTAGTAGTGGCTCGGAATCTGATAATGTGCCCGGTTTATGGCAATAGACTCACCACCTACTCCATAGTGGGACGTAAACGTACCTAACTGTTGACACGTGGTAGTGAGCTGCATTTCTCTACCTACCTTTTTGGGGATTACAGGCGTGATGTTACATTTCTACAATGTCTCGATATTTCACGGTACATCTAATATAGCTGTGAGTCAAACGACTCGTACGAATCTCTTGACGCAAGGACATAATATCTTCGATAATGCCCGTGTACTATCAATTGTCATTCAGTTAGATTTTAAGATAACATCGATATCGAATTGCAAAGTGTTCGTTTTAATTCTAATACTCACAAATGTGAGAACGACTTGTCAAGGGTGGGTGCGTCATATTAATAGATTTGAGTAAAAAAAGTAGCATATGGTAGCGCTAAAAACTTGTAATGCCTTATTACGTCCTAATATACTCACAGGCTGTATATTTTTTGATCTGTTTGGGTTTTTCTAACAATCTGCATCCGAATGAATATAAGTGAGGAGGTAAACTAAGGAGTGTAGTGCACTCCCACGTTTCATCAGTTACGTTTATGTCCCACCATGGAAATAGGAATTGTGACTCTTGCCATACACCGACCACAAATCCAGATTCCAAAATCCAATAGCTCCCGATCCGGTTTGAACCTAGGACCTTTCGATCAGCAGTCGCGCTTGCAACTACTACCAACGAGCGGGTTAAAATAAGTGGTAAAAATAAGTGGTTGCCTATAAATACTTCACTTATATACATTTGGTCAGCTACTGCCACCAAATCTACTACTCTGTTTGTAATTGACAAATCTTTCAAAACCTATTAGTATATAAGAAATGAACCTTAACACACCATTGTTCGCTATTCCGTAAACAAAAGTAAAAACAAACACAACAGCTTACAGCTGTCTTAAGAAAAGTTATTCGATTTTCAACCCTTTCACGTTCGAATAGAGTTGCACAATTAAAATACCTAACGCAAATGAATTAAAGGAATAATTACTGTCAGAGTAAAACTGAGTATATGAACGAATCCAATATAGACCTTATCACTCTGTAATAGGGACCAAGGCATAGCAACATTCCGGCAAAGTGTATGAGCAAATAATTATAATAATCACCGTCGTGACAAAAAGAGTGACCCCTCATTCAATGAGCGGTCATTATTCAATGTGTTTGTATGTAAATGAAATATAAGGCTGCTTGCCCACGGTGACACCTAACAAATAAACCAGTGCTTGTCGCTATTTCATTAATCATACTCTATTGGTTATTAATAAATGAGATATCTATGATCGTGAAAGACGAGAATGTATATTATTTTAATAACTATTAGCATAGTCTCACTTGATTCATTTTTATTCTACTCCTATTTTTAATTATATTTACTACACGTATAGTAGAAGTAGCGAATGGTCAAGCAGTCCTCGATGTTTACTGGTCAATAATATCTTACAGACATTTATCTATATTGAATAATATGTATTCAAATGGTTTATTTAACACCCATATAAATTACTTGTACAAGAAGAAAGTATTCGCACTTATCTTATTAATCTCTCGTAAATTGATAATTAGCGTCGTGAATAACGTTTAGCAGCAGTATGAAGGAAAATTTTGAACTGAAACTAAATTGGTCAACTGTTAATATATTGTTGAAGATAGATTTCTCTCTAGCACCGTCAGTGGGCAGCCTAAGTCATCTCGCCCGGCCTTGGCTCGGAGTCATCAGAAATGAATTAAGAATCGAACTTGACCACGGGGCAGGGTCAGGGGTCTGAAATGATTGACATCACTGACGATCGCGCTTTGTTCCTTTTTTTGCCTCCGTTGTCTTTTAGTCGCATGCAAATTAGTGTTGCGTAAGTTTTATATATCGCCGCCTTGTTAACAGATGAGGATGTTTTCCTTAAGGATATCGATACACGAGTCAGGTTTATTAGCCGAGTTACTAGATTGTTCAGTATTATAACTGATGTATGTATTATGATTTTATGTAAATTACGGTATTATTATATTGTCGCCACTCGCTAAGTATAACAAAAATTGTACTTGAGTGAGCGTTGATTTCTTTTACAACTGCGGAAATCTGTTTTCTCTAATTCTGTATGGATTAGTGATCAGAGACTTTCGATGAAGTTTAACGATTTTCTAACGATAATAGTCAGGACGCATTACGTAACTATCATTAGCGGTCATCTATAGCCCATCGTGCTTAAACGTTACTTAACTTTACATATCGTGTCCAATATACAACCTCATTATAGAATTTGGGCTGCCTCGTTGATCATGCTGTTTGCAACCCTAACTTCCGATCGCGAGGTCCTGGGTTCAAATCCCGGGTAAGGCACTACTCGATTTTACAATATATAGATATACTTACTAGTAGTGGCTCGGACTCTGGATATGTGTTCGGTATATCACAATAGGCTCATCACCTACTCCATCCATAGTGGGACATAAAACGTAACTAGTGAAACTTGAGAATGTACCTCGTCTGCCTGTCTCTTCAGGGATTACGGGCGTGATGTTACGTTACGCATTGTTACTGAAGATACAACCATTTTTATCACCTCACGTTGCCAATGGTTTTTATACTGTCAACGAAATTTCCATATGGCCCGTATGACCGTACAGTTACGTAAATCATAATGCAATATCCATACCTGTGCCAAGGTTGGGGCAACTATGCGCCGCTAATGCGTTATAAATGTGCACTTTTTAATTGGACTGTAGGTGCAATGACGCGTGTAATTAGTTTCCGAGAAAATGAAGATTGATTTTTATGTTGACATGTGGCCGTCTGGCAACGCGAGATTGTTGAGCATAAGTGGTCGACATTGTTTTATAACTTGTAAGCAAATCAATGGTGTAAGTTTAATATTATCTAACTTTGATCATTATGTCACAGTATCAATTTTTTTGTTCTGTACCTACATGCAACGTGAGGCGCAGTAGAGGCGTGGAGAGTCGATCGTTTGTGTGATTTTTTTTTTCAGTTTTCGAATTATGTTTTGCTGTATGCTCTGGTTGGCATGTCGACAAACTTGTATATAATAATTATTTGTACATATTTACTTTGACATTTATGATATCGCATGTACCATTTCAAATTATTTCTCTGCACGTGGTCAGCGAAACACTATGGTCTTAGCATGGCAATAGATTATAATGTGACGTTAAATCGCTCTCTTATTTAACAAGCACTACAATGCGCTTATCAGTAAGAATTACAGTTACAATAATGGAAGCGTAAATTAGCGTATCGTAGCGTAAGACGCCCTCCAGCTCGGTGGAGTGACGATATACGGAGTGGCTGGCAGCGGTTGGATATGAGTGCTGAAGATCGAGCTCAGTGGAGTGCTATTGAAGATGGCTATGTCTAGCGGTGAACGGGAACAGGCCGGTGATGATGATGAAGCGTACATTTATATTTTGTATTTATCTTGAAACGTTTATGAATATTTAACGGAATTTTTTGAATAAAATAAAAAACCGAGTAATAATTTTTTTTTGACGAATCGGCAGTATCTATCAGCCGCGTCATGCCATGTAGAACCACTTCATGACGCTCAAAGCTTATAAATACATGTTATCAATACTGATGTGGGTTAGAACTTGAAAGTCATCATTTATGTATGCTGACTGCCTCATGGGCCAAGTGGTTGTTGAAATGCGATTGCTGCTCGACAGGTCCTGGGTTCGGTCCCTGGGTCGAGAACTATTGGGTTTCTCTAACTTAAAAGACCGAGTAGTAACTCGACGTCTGAATTTGCTCTTGGTACCTATATGACATTTGGGTCACCCCATATGTGACTTAAAAAATCATTAATTATGTATTTGAAAATACTTTTCAATATAAGCAAATTCCTGCGAAATGCCACCGCAAAAACTATATCAGCGAAAGAGTAATTTCTTAAAATCATTAATGCTTGCATATAATGATGTTGTCAGCATAATAATGATAATTATTACAGGAATCGAGGGGGCAGGATATAGATTAATGGAAATTGTGTATGTATAATTTTAGACGCTTGCATGCCTTGTCCCACCCGGCCTGCATTGTTGAAAACATCGACTATATTAATTTCGTCAGGTTACTGTCAGGGTAGATGAACAGTGTGTGACTATGATTCAAGCAAACAAATCCACGTGAATAAAATTCACAATTTGTAAAGGTACGATTACCAAGGCAGCTTCGCCTTCGCTGTGACCTATCGCCGACGAGCGGGCCGGTCAATACGCTGTGCCAAGCAGTGCCAGGCATTCCCAACATTCTTTTTTAATAAGGGCGGCACTGGCCTCGAACTTACCCCAGCAGCGTTCACCCTCATAGCCGCAGTCGTAGATTATTTTACTATTGCACCCTCATAAACAGTGTTCTATCATAAAGAATTCTGTTGCGTATTTTTTTTCTCTGCTTATATTATTGAATCCGCAAAAATCGATGTCCTCAAAGTAATATAAATAGCTACTTTAAGGCGCATTCGTTAAATTTATTGTTTTTTTATTAGTTTGGAATCACTAATCATCTACTGATAAATATCTTGTGCTGACCGTGATAACGTTTGTAAAAAATATACATAAGTCGCAAGTGTTATAGTTACAGATACAGCCACACATACATATAACTTAGGTATTAGAAAGTTGGCTTTCAAATGAATAGACATAGCATAATTCAAAATGTAACGTACCAGGCTTAGATTATAATTACCTACATATTGAAGTTACGGTATACAGGAAAGAATGACTCTTCTGACTGACTGCAATAGCCCATGACTTGCGAACAGGTCAAAAGCTATGTTGCCTGAATATTCGCTAGAAATCGAGGAATATTATGTCTGATTTAATTATCCATAGCTTTCCGAATGCTCACATTTCTCAATTCAGTTAATATTATATACTTGAAATGCAGGATTGCATGCTTAAAGGATTTCAATGCAGCCATACTTACGGAGAGTATATTCAACAACTAATATTCAAAGACTTGATGTCGTCAATGTGATGTCTAATCAACAATATTTAAATATTTAAATGAAAATTAGCCATTGAAGTGATCAAGTAGATATTAAGATACTTTAGCCTATGTACTTTAGGAATATAGGTATACCTACTCAGTATTATGATAGATATAAAGACTCTGACATTACATGTTCCACTTATATTTTACTATATTTATGTTAACTTACACTAGTTCTCATGTAGCTTACCGCGCGCTCTTTTAATCATAGCTAACCTGTGAAAAAGATGATGAAATCTAAGTAACACAAAAGAAAACTTAACTTAATTAAAGCGATTATAGAATAACGCTATAACCCAAAGCCCTCCAAATGTTTTAACCCTTGAGATCCTTACGTGACGTCGTCGCTTATTATTCAAAGCGTGGTCGTTATTTGGTATAACGATGGACTGAACGCAATGACTGGTGGACCGGTCAATAGGTAGTGCCACCCAGTACCAGGCGCGCAGCACCAAGGGTAAGTATAGGTTGAACGGAGAGTTACTGTCATAATTTAAATGTAGCAGGGGTTAAGGTGAAACATGTCACTGATATTGTACAATCAGATAAGAGTATGATAATTTTTGTAACAATATTACGTATGTATGCGTATGTATACAGTAATATATGATTTAAGAACGTTCACTGATTTGTTGTTTCTCAAATGACCACCTATTTTAGTCAACTGATCATCGCCATCGGTTGCTATCTTCGACTTAGCGCATCCAACTTTTGTCTGTGGCCTATTCCTAAAATAGATTCCACAAAGCTTGGATCAGGCTTCATTATCTTACAATATCTCACGTATTTTACTAAGTGCTTTTTCCGATCCTTTTTGTCGTTCTACTGTTCGTCACAGGTCTCCATCAGAATGATAGCGTTAAAGCCATAGTCGGCCACGCTGGAAACATGCGGGATGGCAGACGTCACACGCCTTAGAGAATCTTTATTTAATTTTCGGTTGTGCAGGTTTCCTCACGATGTGTCCGGGCGGATTAAAAATACATTTCTGGTCCCCGTATCAGGATATGGAGTGACGTCAAAGGTGATCAAACCCGGCGCCGACATATCGCGGTATGGGAATTCAAAGTGCAGCTAAGCCCATAAGCACCAGCGCAGGCGGTTCGAGAGGCTGCGCACATGCCCATTATGGATTATGGCCATAACTCCATAGGGGAAGCCTATGTCCAGTAGTGGACTGCAATAGGCTGTTGATGATGATGAGAACATTATAGCAAGTGATATTGGGTGCGTGCCAGGACTTGAACTTAGGAACCCGGCGTGAGAGGCTGACTTACAAACCACCAGACAATCACTGCTCTATATGAATACATAAGTAGTAAGAAAATGTTGTAAAAAAATGTATGTATATTGTACAGAAAAAAATAACTGTTCATTTTTACTGTTCTTGGTACTTGTTTTCACACATTTTTTTAAGACCAATTTATAGACTGACGCGCTATCAAATCGTGATCATTGTCACCTACGAGGATTTATAACAGCAGCTGAGTCATCAGTTCATCCTCGTGAAGCATGCCCATTCTTTGCGTCACGGAAATATTTTAGCTAGAAGCCTATACATTGAATATCCGAATAGTGCCACGCGCGACAATAAAAACTGCAAATTATATTCAAAAGCAAATAAAAACAGCACATGTTACTCCCAAAAAATAAACCCTAGAATTACAGTCGTGCACATTACGGTCATTAAAAAAACAAAACGCCAAAGTGAGGGTTACTGCGCACTGATTTTATCAAGCGGCTATTCTCGCACGTGCCCACGTCGACAATGTTCACAATTGGTTGTAGCCATTGTTCCAGCTTTCATTGTTCCGGAAACTGACCTAAGCTTTATTAAAAACTGACCCTACAGAACGAGTCGTAATAATACGACAAATTATACAGTTGACTGATGATTTAGATCTGCTTGCTCGTGGGCTGTGATTATATAGCGCTGTTATAGCTGTCGCTTTCAAAAATATACTACAAATATTTACAAAATGAATACAAATGGATAACATTTGGCTATTTGTGTTAAAGGCGGTATTCAAATTGTTTTATTTTCAATGCATGAATTGACTAATTTGTTAAAAATATTAAATTTAAGCAACGCTATAAACAGTTTTGAAGAAGCCACTCGAAGATGGTACTAATTATAGTTAGATAATAGTCGTTTGGCTTTGTCTCGTTTGAGTTATCGAAGACCTTTACGGTAGTTTAAATTTTGCGGTTGATATTATCTTCGCTTATTCGTTTAGTTAGCGATGCAGGAGCGCTATGATGTCCGCGCTGTCGAGTAAGTTCTACCCTAATTACGGACAGACTCATATTTTAGCTGAAAAGGTACCTGGTAGCGTGCTTACATTTAAAACTAAATAAATAATCTTTATAATTTATTCATAAAACTATTTGTCAGTTATAGATTTTAAATGTAGAGTCATGAATGAACGATGAATTATTATTTATCGCTTTTTACTGCTACTATATATCGTCACATATCTTAAACAATGTACAATGCTATACAGTTATTGCGTATTATTACATATTTTATTTTTTAATTCGAATCTAAAATTAACAGTGCAATTTTGCAACGTACAAAATGCGTGCACTTCGACGAAGCACGCGCATCACTGAAAATGCTAGATAATTGTTTTACATTTCAATTAACACACAACGCAACCGTGCGGCTAGCTACGTGGAACAGAAAATGTAGGTGGAATAATACGTGTTTGTTGCTCGAGCGGTTAGGTGGATTGTGCGCATTCAGCTGTACAAAATTGTATTTGAAATGTTATGAAAACCTGCAACAACACAGCAACAGTCAGCTCGAAGAAAATCGGCACGATCGGGGCAAAAAGTGCTCCAGCAACACCGACCCAAGTATCTACCGACACAATTAACTACCTACTTTATTGAAATCCGCCGCGGTGTATTCGTCATAACTCCCGATAACACGACTGCGATGATAGTACACATCGAATAGTCTGCATTATTATTATTAATCCGCGAATGTGCCGGTCATGATAACAGCTCTATTGTAGTTGACAACGCGGCGTCGTAATATACGAGTTGTTGACTATCGTACAAAAAAAAGGAGAAAACATTTTTACGAGCGCGATATTCATAATTCACTCACCTCAGTAACTGCGGTATTGGCTTTCATCCAAATGTAGATGTAGTCGCCTTGGCTGTCGCCGAAATTCGCATTGGAACCTCAGTCAGAACTGGAGAGACTATTATCTCCAGACGCACAGTAATATTTGATCGGAACAGCACATACAAAAAAAAAACTAAAGCACACACTCGTTTTCGTCAAACGAGTTCAAGTTTTTCGAATTCGCATGTAAACACAAAACGATGGAACCAATAAGCTGGTCTATCACATCACGTCAAATACTATACGGCATTTGTCACAGGTGCGCGAGCGTCGTAAGTGAATGCGGCGTCCAATGCCGGCGACACGTGCGCTCTCGACAGAAAACCGCGAATAACAGTCGATTAGGAGAGTAGAAGCGACACAAGCCCCCTCTACCACGTCCGCTGCACGCTCGCGGCTCGGCGAGACTGACGGACGGGCGAGCGCGCGGCGTAGAGCGACTGTCGCATCTTCTCAACCCCTCGTGCCCATCCCCGCGGCCTGCTTACACTAATCCAGACTGTAGTTTTACCCCGAACAAAAAACAAAAAAACCATGCACTGCATCTTCAATCCCATCAGCCCATGTTTTAGTCAAGGAATCTGACCGCTTTTTCATTTGCTCGAGTAATTATTCATACCTTTTACGGAACTCGGAATTAACGTACTCGCCTACTTGGTAACCACCACGGCTCGCGAACAATTGGTCGATCCATAAGAAATATGGAAATATTAAAGTGTAATTTTATTGAATCGTTTAAAAAAAATTATTACGATACAGATAAGAATAATTCAAGACATCCGATCGAAAATAATTATTTTTAAGAAGCATCTCGTGCCCGTATAGAAAATGTCCTATGAATGTTATAATAAATTTCAAAGTAGTCCGACTATTTTCATATTAAGCCATCAAGGATAATAAGATATAAAAATCTAAAACACAGAAATAAATGAGCACAATAACCCTGACAGGCGGCTGGACGAGCGCGAAAGTGTGCCACATCCTGAACGCGAGGTAATGGGCGGGTAATGATGTGCGTCGCGCCTCGCCGCTAGGCGTTAGTGTCACGTAGGAGCAACGGTACCGCGGACAGGGCGAATATGACGCGAGCACGGCTCCGACACCGTAGTCACACTTTCAATAAAGATATTCATTTGGTAAATCTGGTCTAAGCATTAAAATGCTGATATTGGACTACACAAATAAACATGCACATTAAGAACATGTATATAAGCGGTCAAGGAAAAAATAAATTTGATAAGACAGATGAAATGTAATGCTAACTTAATGTAAAATACTAATATTATAAACGATTTTTCAATTTAGTCGAAACATTTTGTTGTATTATTGCAGGTTCCATATCTGAAATTTGTATTCACCTGGGTAAAATATAGAAAAACTAAAACATAGTTCTAATTCGTTCTTATATTCACATTTCAAAATATGTGTGGAAACGACTATAAAATTGATATGCACATATACACAGTAGGAGAAATAAAAACAATTGAAAATTGTCCGTTATCATTCGAAATAAGATTGAAATCAACACAAAACTAACAAAAGGATTGTTAACTAAATAAGTAAACAAAACAAAAATGGAAACAATTGAATCTATTTACCAATCCGGCTTTAATACGTATGCCCTTGAACCCTTGTTCCCATTATAGATACTATGTAGCGTCTAAAAGGCGATATATGCACCACTCGAGGCTCATTTGAATAATCATTGCACCGAGCTGGCTTTCGGGGACGTGCAGATAACGAACGATGCCGTAATTACCGACGTTCCATTGTGCGACGTGTATGGTGAATGTAATGAGAAATGCATCTACGAGTATGTACATAGATAAGTGTGCTTATTTGCAATTCACCTATTACATGCTACTGTCAACATTTACGAGTAATCTCTTCGATATGTTAAGCAAGCAGAATCAAATAAAATTAGACAACATTTCTGATAGTTTTGACCGCACAATCAAATAATTGTTAATATTTCGTTATTAAAATAGAAACTTTCCAATATTGTAATTTAGTAATGTGTCAATTTTAATATATCCTAGCGAGGATTGATAAAAAAATAATAATAATCTTGATGATGATGATGATGATGATGATGAGGATATAAACTGTGTTGAAAACTTCAGGCAATACAATGTCTCAGATCGTACATGTAACCAAATTTATTTACGATAGTAAGCTAATTAAACCATGTTTAGGTTAGCAAAAAATATATAACCGTTTTGATATAACTGCAGTGGACAAAAAAAACATCAAAAAGAAGAGTAACAGCGAGTCCAATTGTACAAAAAAGAAACCAAAGTCTATAATTGAAATACGGACAATGATAAATACAATAACGAAGCAGGTAACGACTTAGGTTAAATGACCTTAAGTAGAAAGCTGTTGTCAGATTTGAGCAAATGCTATGAATTTCACGGTGATTTTAGACGTGCACATATACCTTTGCTAAATGATAGTTATATTATATTTATTAATTCATAAACAAAGATTAAAATAGATGTAGAAACACAAAGCAATACATATGTTAAATTTGGAAAAAGACCATTTGATACAACAACAATAAGTCATTGCTATTCTAAAATCCTAGCTCTGTTCATTGTGTGAATAGATTATCCGTGAAGTGCCACGGTTAACAGGAAAGTCTCGTATGAAATTCAATCGCGTTACACATGATTAATGACCACAACGGAGTCACCGGGTCTTCTAGATTCGTGTTTAATTGTATCAGTTTTCTTACATCTCTATGTTCGTCATTTATCGCGTGTCCATCAGCCCGCTCGGCCGCGGCGCATTCTTTCCTGTAATTGTGACTAATGATTTTGCTAGTTGCAATTCGCAGATAATACTGCCACAGCCGTTGTAACTAAATCATTTATAGGATATTATTATTATTGTTAGCGCGAAGAAAAGATACCAAGCCAAGGAAAATAATATTCAGACTGCGACATTTCAATTACCTATAACGCGATTGACGAACAGAAAATAAAAAACGTTCAATAATGTAAAAAGTGAAATGTATCCTTAAATGTTACGGATTAATCGAACCAGTTCCGATTTTTGTGAATCGAATTAGAATTAGGGGTAATAGTTATTCGAAACATCCTTTTATAATTTTACTAGTGTGCAGGCCATTGGGCGATCGTAAACTTTTTTTTTGTACCAATAAAAAAAAGTGATTTATATATATTAATGATATTACAAATCAATAATATCCTCGGTGAGAAAAAATTATAATAATCAAACTTATTAACATTATAAGTACATGTAACAAAATATAAAGATTTGAATCATAGGAAAACATATGCTTATAAATTATAGAAGACATTCAAACAACAGATTCTCAATAGAGATTGTATAATGATCTAACCACAATAAGAGCAATAAATTGCTTATTGATCGCAATATATTTCGCTAATTAAGCAACAGTTGCTGAATAATGTTTTCCATCGATGTTTGCAGCGAGTGTCTAAACGGGCAATATTTCCTCTTGAACACTTTCTCCTCCATTGTATACAGCATCAGAGGTGTCGAGCGATTTATCTGCGCGCCGCTCGGGCTACACGATGCGGGATTCGAACTGGAGACCGCCGCTGACAGATACGGCGTTTACAGAGTTGTTAGATTGAAAATTAAGAGGAATACAAGTAGAACTAGAGCTTTTTTGTATAGTAAAATAAATATGATAAATGTCCTACAAAAATATTTTTACATTAAAGTAACTAAAACAAAATAGGTAAATAGGTATCTCTAAATTTACTTCTTAAACTTGTGTCGGTTTTATTTTGTGATTTTTAATATGCATTTCGTCATCAATATTTAATAAACCACTGAGGTTTCCGTCATTTATTTTGTCAATCGGATCTTTCAACTTGAGTTAGAATAGTTATGATAAAATCAGAATAACATTCAAAGTTTACATTTAAACAATTACCGGCAGCGACTAAAACTGGAACGAATACGTGTAACCAATGTTTAATTCCAGCCTTAGGCCGTGTTTATTTTAGAAATCACGTTTAACGCTAGTTTTAGTACCATAATAGTTGTTGTACCTTATCTTCATTTAAATTATAAACAAGAAATATGTTTGCACTTTCCGTACAGGCTAATGTGAGAAACGGCGAATACGACGTCAACTATGCTTTTAGATCCCGTGATATTATATACATACGTTGGAACTTTTTCACAATGTATTACAGCGATTTAATGCGTTTTCTCTTTCAGTTGTTAAAAAAACCCAGTTTGAAATTCGAATGTACAATAAAAGCAGATTTCGAAACTGTGTTATGTAAAAACGGTCGTAATGTTACATACGTTATTTAATACGGAGCACGGGCGTTCCTAAAATTTGATTTCTAGTCACTTGAAATAGTTCCAACTATTGTAGTCTTCAACGGTATGACGAATCGCACGTCAGTCGCGTACCTACATACATTGTGACCTGATTCAGCAGTGACATGGTCGCACGCGATAGAAAAATGCCAGATGGTGGTAGTTTTATTTCTAAATTTTGACTCTTACCGTCAACTCTTTGGACGTATTGGTTGCATGCGCGACTGCTAATCGGGTGAGATACTGAGTACAAATCCCGGGTCTGGCACTATTTTAGATTGGATTTTTCTAGTTTAGATTTTCTAGTAGTGGTTCGAAGTCTGGAAATATGTCCAGTGCGTGGCAATAGATTATAGATCTATTTCATAGTGGGACGTAAAAGTAACTAATGAATCGCGGGATTTAACTAAATTGCTCTGCCTCCTACCTATATGAGGTTTACAGGCGCGATGTTACGACTTTTACCTTTTAATAAATGTGTACGTGTAAATTGTTAAAGAAATAGAAAAATAATATGAATATACAAATACACTTCTGGTCTGTAAAGATAGAGAGATATTCGGCACTCTGTGCTTTCTGCCTACACTGTAATGAAACCGAAGTGACCATATAATTATAATATATACACATAACAAGTACAGATTATTGAATATCGATCTGAGGGAATTCACGGCGTATACCGTTAGTAGCGGTTAATATGTGAGGGAAAAGTTAATAGCATATCACGTACGTAGCGCCCCCAGATAATGCAACCAATTAATACAGGAGTGCGCGCGCGCAGGTATCGGAGACAGGTAGCGAGCGCGCCGCGGGTATCGAGCTAAACATTTCTCCGACTAATTGATATTTGCATAGACTACCGAACACTCGTTAGCCGGTGGGAAGCAGACGCGGAAGCTCGGTATAGGTTACATCTGTGACCTTATAAAATGGCGAACACGAAGATTAAGTAATTAATTATAAGTTACGAGCCAACCGAAGCGGTCCAACATTTCTTACATGTACATACGTAGTTCGCACGTTCAAGTGGTCGTGTAGGTAGATCGTAACTGGTGGTGGTGAGCGAAATGACTATACGATTGCAGTGACTGGTAACACAAAATTTTATACTGATCGTTTCGCAGTTGTTTTAACTTAAGAGACATCAATAAGTAGGTATGTGAAGTTCCGAATAGCAATGTTTAAATAGGCTTGTTAAGTAACCTCCTTAATTTAAAGTAGAACAGGGCTGAACAACAACAAGGGCTTAATTTAAAGTAGAACAGGTAGTACTGGCCCTCGCTAGGGACGGCGTGTGTACAGCAGTGGTGATAGGCTGATGTTGATAATGATGATTATGATTTAATTTAGATAGGACAGTTCCAAATCTATTAGAAAAATAGTGACAATAAAATAGATTAGTTGATAGTTTTAACAAAGGCTACACCCGCAATGGTGGCACATGTATACAGAAGGGCACTGAGCACTACCCCCGCACCTATTTACAACATTAAGAAATCGTTCTAATAACAATTTGTCTTTCGCTATAAAAATTATGGCTCTGAAACCAACAATCTTAGTATCAATGCGTCAGCTACTGAATGTTATAGGACAGATACTAATTCATACCATCTACTAACATAATCACAGTATACAAACAAGAATAATGAACCTATCAGTCAATTAATACTAAGTAACCAATAGTCTTATTTAGTCTACAAACTGAACTAATTAACAGCAACTGTAGTGTATCGAGAGTGCTTTATGAGGCCAGTTGCTGTTGTCCATTAGCGGCGGCCGTCGCTCGTAACTGCCGTCTGCTTGATAACTAGTATTTTGACATAAAAAAATCTCAAACCGAATCCGATAGATCATTAGATGTTTTTTTTACAAACTACAGATTTAGCAAGCCGTCATCAGTCTAGATGATCACACAAAAGTTCAGACAAGTCGCCCCTGTCAGCGCGCATTTACCTCTCCACTTATCCCCGTCTATTTTCACGGTTCGTTTACCATTACGCCGTTCGCTGTAGATTTTATGAACGATTCATTGGTCTCAGAGTATCAATCTTAACGTTCCAATTAAGCGCTAAAAACTGATATAATATAAAAAGGTTAACATTTTTTTATACTATCTATAAAGTTTTTTTTCCAGCCAGTGTTATACCCGACCGCGCCGCACGCCCGAGCCGCGAGCTACAAAGTTGCTGTAAATTCTTTTATTTTACCTTCAATAAAAAGCCGGCCATAATTAAGTTTACGATGTAACCATTAAAATGTTTGTACTACATAATAATAATTCAATTAAAGCGATTACTCTGTGTCTTATTAGTAACTAGACCTCATCTTTGGAGCGGCTTTATACAAATGAACAAAAAATTAAATGATCACCAAAAACTTATTCAAAAGATTCAAGACAATGGTAAATCGAACTTGTCAACATTTAGCCATGTGCATTTGTCGGAATGGCTTTTAATACGAGTCGTTGCGGCTAAGTATAAACGGTAGATTAGAAATAACAAAATTTTCGACAAAGTATAATAGTAGACGTTTTGAAAGGAGACGCGTAGCTGATCGTAGTCGTTTAAATTCGTAATAGGATTACTTCAAGGCTGAATTTAGATCACTCTCGCAACGCATCACTTGAATTTAAAGCTAAGTCTCGATTCAACTACACTTTTTTACAAACTCATGCTGACAATACCTGTAACAAAACACACAATCATTATTATTACTGTGAAGCACAAGTAATAACAAACACAAACAGTTTTACAGTTTACAATTTATAATAAATGGTAAAAGAAGTTACTTAATACATGAACGACTAATCTAGTCCACGTCCAAACTTCCGATTTATCTCCACTACACGACGCATACATAATACGAGTAAGGACATTTTTAAAGTTTTTAACGTGAATGAAATACAAAATTACCATCATGTTTTTAAAAAAAAATATATACCTCGCGTACCTACTATAATTAGAAATAACACAAAATAATACTTAATAGATAACAGAAACCGCAAAAACCTATTAAATATTCTAGTCGTGTGACTGCGGGCTGTCGCAGCGGTTGGAATTCGCCTAAATCGGCAATGCTGAGAGTTGAAAAATGCACCCTGGCTTTATACAGGATATTATTACATTTGAAATACTTAAGAATCAGACCAACGAAAGCCAGGATTTAAATGAAATCAGTTAATCAATATCGACAGCTAATACAATTAACAGAATCAAAACTTAAATAACTGCCTCGTTGGTCGTGTTAGTTGCAAGCGTGACTGCCGATCAGGAGGTTCTGGGTTCGATTCCCGGGTCGGGCACTATATAATTTTTCTAATTTAGATTTTCTAGTAGCGGCTCGGAGTCTGGATATGTGCCCGATGCATGGCAATAGGCTCACCACCTA
>DWDU01000595.1:0-17990 GCA_018245575.1 Jemadia suekentonmiller | reverse complement strand
ATTCCTATCCAGAATAAATATTTGTGTTGATCACGTGTATTTGTTGTATCTGAGTGTAAAAACATATCTATACGTGAGGTATATACGAGTATGTAGTACTTATCAGCTGTCCGGTTACCACAAGACAAGCTCTCATTATGTTGCGTTCGGCATCCTATGGCCGTCTGCGCATATGTCCCGAGATATTTATTTATTTTGCTTATTTAATCAACATTTGTATTTGCGTATTAATTTTACAAATAAGCTTGTAACATTAGGCTTGTAATCCTCGAAGATGTAGGGCACTCCCATGTTTCACGTTCAGTTACGTTTACGTCTCACTATGGAATATGTGGTGAACGTATTGCCATGCACCGGGTACATTTCCAGACTCCTAGCCAAAATTAGAAAATGTAAGTTAGAAAAATGTATTAATGCCGGACTCGGGATTTGAAACTAGGACCTCTCGATGGACAGACGCGCTTGCTACCATTCGACCAAGAAAATGTATTTATAACAAATGTATTTGTGGTGCCGAAGCGACTATACGGGCTTACCCGTTTAAGATAGAATTAAATTTATCAGTAAGACAAGTGCCTCGCCGGCAGTTCAGTCCTTGGGTCCAGTCGATTGGGTCCGGGGATCGTTCGCTGAACAGATACTCTAATATTTTCACCGGTGTTCTAGTCATATGATTGTTGTCTTAAAGCTTATAAAATATCAATACTATTGTTTCAATCTAAAATTTCTATATTCGTAACTATTGGCAGGTTTATAGCTACATATTATCGCTGAGGAAACATGTAATAGGTACTAATTATTTCCTGTGTTCGTAACGAGTCACAATCTCGTAATACATAAACAAAATAAATGCCGCTACGATCTGATTATTTGTTTATAGGAAGCGATATTTATCTGTTGCGGAATTCTGTTAGTGGCGAGATTGTTTACTTAATAAATAAAAGTATTGAAATTACGATTAGGTGGTATTGCAAATGGAAACGTATCAAGTTCTGCATAGTTTTAATCAATGTCTTGGTCACATCAACGTTATCTGCCGCTATCGAGGATATTGATTCCTGAGGGCAGTGAACGGTGGCGTAACGCACCGGACTGAATGCCGTCTGGGCGCTCGACATCAGGACAGTCTGAGCTTACTAATAAACGTCCATTAAAATATGCGGCGAATATTCCACACCGCTCTTTCGCTTAAGTAAGGTGTCTCATTCTTTTATGGGAAACTGTATTCGCTTCTACGACTAAATACCAAAAAACGTCATTAATCTTTCACATAAAAAGTTTAAATCCATTGTAAAAGCAAATCTTAAAAAAAGTTACACGTACGTACAAAAAGCGTTCTAGGGAACCAATTGTGAATATATTTGAAATTTACATTAGAAATTGAATTTATTTTCCTTTCTATTTTTAAGATTAGTTTGTTTGCGCCAGATATAACACAATTTGTTTATTTAAGTGAGTTTTGGGTTTCGGTTGGAATTGTACGGTTGCACTTCATCTTGCTTCCGTTCATTAGCCGGATTATCATGATTAATATGTGATTAAAAATGATTTTGTGCTGTACATTATAAAAATTGCATTTTCATAAGTCTGTTTTTACATGTAGATATGGTATCTAGTGACGTCACCACGTCAAGGTTAATCTTATGATAAAGTAATTAGACAGATTAGCTATTTCTTTGTTAGTTTTGCTTACAAAATAGACATTTCTATGCTGTGCATACATAAAAGAGGTCGAATACCTATGTATATATTTTTACGCCAAGAAGGTATCTAATATACCTACCTATTGTTTTAGTTTTACATGTCAAGTAGTGACTGGGAGTTTGAACTCGTGCCCGGTGTGTGACGTAGGCTCACCTTCACTCCATAGTGGGGAGGCGTGAGGTGAGGCTCCTGTACCTACCTCTCTAACATCTATCGTTAATTTTAATTACATTTTTGATGGATATTTAAAATTTGAAAGTTTTATTCGATAATCTAGATTTAAACCAGTGATCAAGGCATTTGATGATGTTTAATGGTCAATTACTAAACCCGGACAGTCAGTGGCACACTATTACGTCAATATCACAAAGTGCCTAGTTAAGTAACGCGAGTATAGCGAGCGGTCCTGTCCGCAGACGATCCTGCAGCGGCTGGTGTCGCAGCGCGCGGCGCTGGGCGCGCACGTGGCGGCCGCGCGCCGCTTCTACGCGCTGCGCCGCGCCGCGCTGGGCCGCGCGCTGCGCCGCGCCGCGCCGCGCGCCTCCTGGCGCGCCCCCGGCGCCGGCCTCTTCTACTGGCTGCGGGTCAGCGACGTGGACGACGTCTACAACATGGTGAGTTATTTATATTGTCATACTTTGCATAGAAATTCTTAGAATTAAAGTATCTGCCTCGTTGGTCGTGTTGGTTGCAAGTGCGACTGCCGATCGGGAGGTTCTGGGTTCGATTCCCGGGTCGGGCACTACAAAAATGTTCTATATAATGTTGAATTACTAAAATTATTTTTGGCTACAAAAGCTTACAAAAGAGTATTTCTGTACATAAAACATGAGGAGGCTGTAATTTCAAATATCAAGATAGTTTGGTAAGAGATCCAAACATGAAACCAAAATATTACGGTAAAATATAGACGGGACAACAAAATGGCGACAAATGAAAACAAAATGACGCCCAATGAAGACAAAATAACGACAAAATAATTTAATTTTTTTGTTCATTAAAAGCCCTTTATCTAAATGTCCAAAGTTTGATTCAAAGATTAAAGTAAAACCGCGTCGTTCCAGCAAGCGACCACACTGAGTTCTTTGAGTAAGGTAAGCGATACGCTAATAGTTCAAGCTTCGTCTGACCACTGCTAATCTATGGCAACGCTATTCGGCGTCGCTGGCATAAATCCAGCAACCAACGTTGCTGAGATTAAACGTATAGGCTTATTACGTGAAGTATCAAATACAAAACGAATATCGAATATACCTGGGACCTATTCGAAAACAAATATTGAATGTCAAGGAACGCCCCTCTTAAATCTTTGCATAAGCCTATAACATATTGTGAAACCTCCTCGCCTCAAAACGCCATCTTGATGTCACGATATGAGAGCCAAAAGATTAACTGCAAAGCTTAAGCTAAGTATAGGATTACGTGGGGAATGTAGTAGCATTGCGACAATTTTATGTAGCAGAGGAAAATGGTTTTATGGCTGAGAGTAATGTACTTTGCAAGTTACATATGTATATATATATTTAGGTCATTTCTGTAGGTAACACGGTGCGAAACGTTTTGTTTATTACCAGTGATTTAATGTAAAACCTGAATGTCATAGTTATTAGTGACTACAAAACTATACATACATCCAGGCCACTCTCTACAGTCACGCTAGGACCCTTTACATTAAAAAAAATATTAATCTTTTATCATTACGCCTGTTCCCTAACCGAGTAATCAGAATGCAACGAGTGCCAAATACTTATCTCTCTCTTCAGATCCGACTTGTTTCTTATACATTAATCGCATACTTCAAGCACACATATCAGTTTTGATTTGACTATAAAAATATTGATATTAAATTGTTACGTTTCAGTGCCTACTAGTTATAAGGTGGATAATTTTAACAAACGAACTATCGTATTTGGTAGGTTTATTTTCAATTGGCCCGTAGAAAACTGTGCTTGCATTTTGTTAAGCTAAGGGCGTACTAATATAGTTAAGTCCAAACTAGGGAGGTCATTTTGGTTGGCACCAGTTATCGTTTTAAGTTTGTGAACTGTACACAATATGTATATATATGTATAACTAGTCTCAATTAGGAATCAAGTCTTGTTAATCAATATCTTATTAATCATTATCTTAATAATAATTGTTAGTTAATATAATCAAGTCTCAATTTGTTATAATTGATTTATTATCACTGAATAATATGAGAAATGTGCTTTCGCTTAATATTTTCCTATAATATACGTCTGAACAGGAACTTTCTTTAAATCGAGAAATAAAGAAATAGACACTAATATAATGTTTGGTTTGTTGAAGAAACGTCAGAATACGATAGTGATAAGAGTTTAACATACTCGCTACTTTCTACTAACCCCGTAAGCGAAGTGGCGTGGTGATATAAAAAATGTTCCGTTTGATGTCGATGGTGATATGGTTGTTGAAAATTGTCTGAATATTATTAAAATCCAGTAATAATACACAGTTTATTCTATAATTACAAGGCAGGTGAAAAAAATATATGCCGCGTAATGTAACTCACTCAAGCAGTAATGGAACCTATATAATACATATGGTTACTTAACTTAATATTCGCGTTCATTTAAGTACCACTGCGTTTTGGTACGTTGATGGAAACTCGGTGAGTTGGTATGGAGTAATAAGAGCTTTGTTTATTGATGTTCATTTTTAATAATTATTACAAATCCTACTGTCATTGTGATAACTTAAAAAATACATGTTTATTAAATAGGCATAATAAATAAAATGTACAGAGATTTACTTTTTTTGACATGTGTAAATTGGTATATAGGTATGTCATTTATACATTATGTTAAAATACATTTTATTTCTAAGTGTATATACAACTTTATTTTAAAAGCTAATTGAATTGGTTCGTTTCCATTATAGCTAATAACAAAGGCGTGCTCGTAATAAGGGAAATTCGAAGAAAATTCTGACAGCTTACATGTATACAAACAAATGGATGTGATATGATGTATCCAAAATAATTATGAATTAAACATATTATTAATAGTAGAATGTGTGGAGCGGTCACGCGAGAACGAAAGTAATGGGAGGTGTACACTCTCGCTGAGCAAGACAATCAGATTATGAATTTATAATGTGTACGCCAGTCTCGTCTCACAAAGGTTTGAGTTGGGTTTGTTGACGCAACGCTTCGGGCTGTGTATTTTCTGGTGTCAGTGTTGATGTTTGCGAAAAGCAAAGGACTTTTGTGAGAACTATAAAATATCTCACGGTTGACGTGACATTCCGCTAAGTTGTGCCGTTGGAAATTTAACGTATTTTAACGTAACATCACGCCTGTAATCCCTGAAGAGGTAGGCAGAGAAATGTAGAACATTCCCACGTTCCACCAGTTACGTTTACGTCCCAATATGGAATATGTGGTGAGCCTATTGCCATGCATCGGGCATATATCCAGACTCCGAGCCACTAGTAGAAAATCTAAAGACGAAAATTTTAGTAGTGTCCGACCCGGGAATCGAACCCAGGACTTCGCACTTGCAACCAACACGACCAACGAGGCAGTGAATTAAAACCAATTTATAAATACAACAAATGATATTTATTTTGTCTGTTACTATAGCGTAAGGATATGTCCTAGCAAGGTACAAAAGTCTAGAGCGCTTCCAAAACGACGCTTCATAAGTCTCTAACTACTGAAATCTATACTACAGGTAGATAGAAGAAACATGCGAAGAATAAAGGGTGTGGGCAAAAGGTCAAGCCATCTATTATAACAACTTAAGCTACCCCTAAATGCCTTTGACAATATTTAAAGACGGTCTCCTAAAGATAACAGGTGGGAAGGACTGCTTACATGTTGTTTGAATTAATGAAACTCTAATATAAACTGCTAGCGGCCACCAACGCGGTATCACAGTGTGTTTTTACATCTGTCAGTTACTAGAAATATTACTTTACTTAGAATCAGTTGTGTAATTTAAACTCAGATTAAACAAACATTAAATATCACGCCTGTGTTTCCGCGTAGAGGAAGGCAGGAGCGTAGAAATTTAATGCATTTACAGGCTTTACTAGTTATTTTATACAGATGAGGTGAGCCTATTGCTATACACTGGACACAAATGCAGACTCCGAATGGAAATACCAATTTTTATGTTGAAATTATATACTCATATACCTTGACTATACTCTGTAAAAGCCATAATTTTAATAAACACCACAATCATTTTCGTTAACATTACGTATACTCGTATACACATGTGTCATACAAAAATGTTACTTTGATAATAGCCTTGCTTTAGGTAGGGTTGTCGCGAGTGGTGATTGATACGTGCCTGCCCGTGCCCAGGGCTGTGTCGACGATTCATCTTGTCGATTTTTATGCCGTCCCCGCCTATAATGTACTGCGTCGTGTACACATAAAACAACTTTTGGCCTCTATGAATTATTAGATGTAGTCGTGAAGTCGTGGATATGTTAGTATATCAGCTAATATTTACGTAAGATTATAAATTTTTTATGTATTAATTCAGCCTGATTAACGGATTGTGGAGCCGCCTGATGGTAAGCGGTCACCGTCGCCTGCGTACATTTGCAATACTTGCATTTGTTGGCTTTAAATAAGAGTTGTCTTTGCGCTTTTCTTGAAGATGTAGGTACTGTGTCTTTAAGCATAGTCTTCTTTTAGCTATTAGTGAACAACTTCATTATCAGCTTCAACCTTTGTACCGTTCTAATGTTGGACACTGGTCTCATCTCATTATAAAAAGTACATTACGGTGTATACGAGAACATGGACATAACATTGTATTTTGTAACAAAAATATCTATAAATACACGAATAATAATAATAATAATATCTTATGAAATGTCCACACGCGGTCATCTGATCCCAAAGTAAGCACCAAGAGAGCTTGTGTTATAATAACAATACGGCTGATCAACTTATATACTTCTATAGACATTCTTTAACACACAAATACAGAAGAAAAACTTGTCATCACGCATATATTTTTTTTGGGTGGGAATCGAATGCACAACCCTCGGCATAACAGTCAAGTGCAATGACCCCTGCACCAACGAACCAGTCAATATTTTATATAGAAAACTTTCAAATTTCCAAAATACATAACGTATGTTGTGGAAAAACTGAGTTGTGCCACATCTGTGTGATCTTTTAATAACACAGAAGCCGAAGTGTTAAGTAATCATTGCATTGATATGTTCAAATAGTCTCATCATTAATATGCAGGTGCCTATTCTTGTAGTTTGAAGTCAAAATCCTGGCGCAAATATATGATTTAACAAAGTTGTGTTTGATTTAACTTCTAACATACATAGGAGAAACGGAGTACTATACTTCTCTGCCTCCCCTTCTCGTAAATAAAGGCGTGATATTTTGTTATGTGACATTTACTCGTATATATTACTGACTATAAAACTAAAGGAGAACATCGATTGAAAAGACTAGCATTATAGCTACTATATTACTAGCATTATACGACTAGCTTTAAAATGTCTGAAGTCTATCTACTCGCTTTCGGCTATTGGGGCTATGGCCTTAACTCTTTTCAGTATGAAAAGGGTCCGGTATCGAACAATGCAAGGAAGGGATGCTAATGACGACTTGGTCCGTTCACATAATGAGACCACTTAAATATATTCCTCTCTGATTGGGGAATCACTTCAAGCTCTCTATTGTTCTGTATGCTTATCGAATTTACCACACCACTGTTCATGAAATCTTGATGATTATCATTATTGTATCTTCACTGCCTCATTGGTCGTCTTAGTTGCCCTGGCGACCGCCGTTCGGGAGGTCCTGGGTTCGATTCCCGAGTCGGGCACCCAGATTTTTCTAATTTACATTTTGAAACAGTGGCTCAGAGTCTGGAAATGTGCCCGATGTATGGCAATAGGCTCACCGCCTTCCATATTGGGACGTAAACGTAACGGGTGAAACGTAGCACTGTAGGTACTACAATTATCTGCGTACTTCTTCGGGGATTACAGGCGTGATATTACGTATTATTATATCATCACGACATGTTCCTTACGTGGTTGACAGAGAACACCGAGTACAAATGATCTTGATGATGGAAAGTGTCAACGGAACAAATTTCGATCGCTGTATTATTATAGTTGTGTTTTGAAAAAAAAATTTTGCAGAATAGGGCCCTTTTCGTAATTGAAACATAGTTTTTATTTCAAAGCGCCTGTTAAAATAACACAAGAAAAATTGGTGAACGCAGCTTCGTAACTAATTTCGAATGAACATAATCACGCGTTGGTAATGTTGAGTAACGTAGCCACAACGTAATTACACCGTAGTATGGAACCGCATTTGAATGAAATGTTACACGCGGCTGGGCTTGAAAATTTCACGTCACAGCCATCCCACTGTAACAAGTGTTAATTTATGTAAAAATAAAAATACAATTTTGAAATTATCAAAAAATAGTTGTGAATACTTGTGAAATATTATATTTAGGTAACGTTTCATTTTAATCTTGCCTTTCCCTGGATTATATTGCCATTTAAAAAATAATAACAACTAGAATATATAAAGATACGTCGTGAATAGTTTAATTTTAGAAACGCGTCTACCACGATAAGATTGTACAAGAACATAAATCTAGCTAAAAATAAGTTACGAAAACTCGTTGCAAAGTTGCGATTGTTTGAGCTGAAAATTTAGACAGACAACGTTAAAACCCAACTATTGTCGGCGCGATCCGAAAACACTGTATTCATTTAGCACGCTCAGCGGTACAACGACGCCAAACAAAACTGAAGCGACGCTTCGGAATGTAGCTCAAAGCTAAGCTATAGTTCGACAAACGCTTTTGTTACAATAGTTAGTACTTCTGCTCGAGTTATACTTTGTATAGACTGGTTTGTCACCGCTCTGTTAAGTGTTTTCATAGCTTATAGATCTGATTTCGCATGTTTGAAATATATTTTTCTTTCATTCATAATTACAAAATATTATTAGATTATGTGCTACTTATGTGTGTGTTCGGGATAACCCTATACCAAGTAGTAGGGGTCTTTGTGATGTGCAGCCTTCTTGTTTAATGATATTTAGGTACTATTAAAAAGATAAGTAATTTAGTAAAGTCAGAGAACTGTCCAGGAATTTGAGCTCAAGACTCCTCGATTTTAGCTATTAGACAGACTGGGAGGCAAACGTAATCCATATTAGTTATCAGCATTGAGTAATTTCTACTAATCAGGTTGTACTGAACTTTGTAACTTTGATGCACATATGTAAATAAGCTCATAGAAAAAGCAAAAGGATGACTATAGGGAAACATTTTTATAGCAAGTAGACGATATCAGATTTTTTGACGTTAGAAGTGAGAGGAGGACTGGTCTTATTCTGCTATGCACTATTGGGAATCATTTCATCATCATCTGCCTATTGCAGTCCATTGCTGGATATAGACCTCGCCTGAGCGGTGATACCCATAATCATTGTTTTTTATAAAACTGAGTGATTTCATTTTCTGATAATTGGATTCAACCTAAATTAACATATAGAAAAAAATATATTTCGTAAGTGCCCAGATTGATTAAAAGCAGTGTTTTGTAAAGTATAGTGTAGTCAGAATATAATTTAAAAGCGGCTATAATGAAATGTAAAATCATGACATTAACATTCCAAGTTGTATTTCAATTTTAAAACAACTAAATTTAGTCGAAGTTTTATTGCATTTGTGACTGTATTGTACAAAATACAGTTACAAATGCAATAAAACGTAAAACTAATCACTCAATCACGTGCATCGGTGCATAATGAATGCATCGGACGCGCCGTTAAACATAATGTATTTGAGTGCTGCTTTGCAAATGACATGTTGACACGTAAAACGGTCAGCTTCATTTGAATTTGGATTCAAATATTTGTCTAAAATAAGCCTATTGTGTCATGTGATGATGGCGTTAAAATAGTAATTTAGGCGGGATGTTGGTACATATTACTGATGGCTATAGACAAAGCACCTCAAATGTATTAACGTAGGATAAACTTGTCCTTCAGTGTCCCCCGCCCACGCGGCCTGACATGTAATTATAATAAAAACATATACATATCAATGTTCGATCGCTAATTTATCTCTACTATTCGACCATTGAAAACGGTGTAAAGCTTGCCCTTAGGTTAAAAAATCCGCTAACTAGCAACAGAATAGGAATTGATTGCAATTTTGATATTGACTCCACTTGTAATCTGATTTGTACATTTGATTACCATTTGTATCAATTTACTTTGTATCAATGCTTTAATTTACATCTGTAATAGTATGTATTGCCACCTCTGATACTAAATTGAAAGGCTTCGTGCTCAATACTTCTTAGTAGGATGACACAGAAGTATACATAGACAATGTGGACGTGATATGGGAACTGAAACCTTACGGGCATTTTATAACTATGTGTATTATTGTGTAACTTTGTGTATTATTTTATCAAGATATAATTTTATATATTTACACTCAAATATCGATATTCAGGGAAGTTTCTTTATTATATAATGATTGGGTGTGTGCCCCTGCGGAAAATAATGGCGTGATGTTTACGTACTTATGATATAGAATCCGTTGTTTGACAAGATATTACTGGCAATTGACTTGGCAACTGTATCAACGGAGCCACTCCAGTAACAATATATATACAAAATGGCTAGCAGTATTTAGATACGAAGAGCTGAAGATCGAGCATAGTGGCCTGGATTAATGACGATGATGAACCCTGGAATTATAGCAATGCAGAAAATCGCAATATGGTAATCGAAGAATAAACATCTGTAGTATATAAAAAATAGTTTAACTTGGAACAATTCAATAGTTGCTGACGTAGGTAGCCGAGTTGCATACACTCGACGAAGCAGTCAACCAAAATTAGTTACTGAAATAGCGACCAAGGCAATTTTTCGTACACTAAAAGTTCATTTAACCGGACAATTGAGTCTACCAGTGGAACGTGGGAGCGGTAGAACAACAAACGCTTACAAACGCAAATTCACGATACGACTAGCTGTTAGCTCCGCGACCTCTTAACGATCTGCCTCTGCTAACAGTGTCGTTTGATGTCCTTTTATCTTGTGTTCGCTATTGAATTTCAAAAAAGTGCTCCTGTGCAGTGTACATCATATCTTTAGGTCGTATCACTAGGATACGAATATGTCCATGAATATCATGAATTGAGTCATGATTGTAAAATAAGCTTTTCAGGTCTGTAAGGCAAGAGATATTTCGCACTCCGAATTATTTACCCATCCGCTATGAAGTGTGGAAAACTATTTTTCAAGTTACTTCCGTAAATATACTCATCATCAGCTCTTTCATCCGGATATGGAGTCGAGAGACTATATTCCAAAATTCCTGGTAGAATTTTTTATTTTTTACTTTTACACATGATTCTTTCTTACACTATAGATTAATAAGTGTTCTTCTTATTCCCCCTTTTTCAGCTCTTTGTCCAATTAGCACTTAACAGATTGTAATATACACATATATGGTTTTTAACATATATGGTATCTTTATATATATTTAAATATATAGTACATATAAACATACGTTTCTGTTATCAAGCGAAAGTGAAGTTTAATAGAACTTCGCTTTTGAAACGGCCGACACAACTTGTTTCTTGTACCAGGCTTTGACCCTTTTTTACGCATGTTTTTGGAGGGATGAAGACATTTCGCAAGAGTCACTTAACAAGACAATTGAGTCTATGAATTCTTTGGGAACTTTACGGTTACGCCTTAGTTTGTTATTTGCTTTTATCATACAATTACATAAAGAACATTTATATTAAAATTTCGTGACGTTGTTTTGCTCTCTTAATTTCTAGAATTTGAAATCTTCTCAACAATTGAAATCTGTTCGTCTTGTTCGTTTATGTTTTGTCATTTATCAATTAAATAGCTGAGGGTAAAAAAAACTGATTTAATTAATTTAATGAATAGAATGTAAATATATCAATGTTAATTTTATGAAGAACAAAAAATATAACAAGTTTTTATAGTAAACGTAAACGTAACTGGTGAAACGTGGGAGTGTCCTACACTCCTCTGCCTACCTCTTCGGGGATAACAGGCGTGATTTTACTTTTTTTTTTTTAAGTTTTTATAGTTTTAATTTTGTTTCGTCTACAATATGGGAATAAAATACATAATTTGATACAAGTTGCACTTAATAAAAATTAAAGTTCGAAACACGTCCAACATAATGAATAAAAGCAAAATATTTTTAACACCCAAATTAACTGTAAGAAGTACGGGCCTTTTAATATAATCACGATCTCAATCCATGCCAAAAGGAAATATTAGTGAGTAAGAATAAAATATAGAATTATGAAATTTACGAAGCGCCATTTAAAGGTATTATATTGGATTTATGTTTGATACTTTGGCGAAATTACTGGCACCCCGCACTGCGGTATGTTGGAAGGCGAATAATCTCAGCACTGTCACCGCATTCGTTCTTATTACGAACTTATTGCGTACGCCAGCCAGTTAGCAGTTACAGACGCTGACTTTGTCTTGTAACTTACTTCTACTAGTTTCGGATGATTCGTTCATATTAATTTTAGTTTGTGGGCGCTCTGTTGCCCGTGGCGTATTATCAATACTGAAGCGTTGACCTTAAAATGTTGTTACAGTTTATTGTATACTTAATCATATCTAAGGTGATCGCTCCAATGAGCAATGAATAAAGTTTTTTTTTTTGGATTATATGGAATATTTTACTTTGCTTTAGTATTCATTTTTTTGTGAAAATCAAACGAGTTACTTGTAAAGTAGAAAACGTAATTAGATATTGACTGTTATGGATTTAGGTGTGGTATTAGACGTTGGTCTCTAAGAAAGTCTGAGAAGGTCTGGTCTTTAATGCTTAAAGAAAGTTACAGAATTAAAGTGTAAACAAGTCCATATTCCATTCCATAGTGGGACGTAAAACTAGCTAATAAAATGACGCCTGTATTAGATATTATAATTTCTTTTTTATAACTGCACTGTTGTGTTTCCGCATATCAGTCAGCGCACGCCGTCTCGCCGTACGATTGGCTCAATTAAAACGTACAATTTGTTTCAGTGCGCGACATTTCTTTCAACTTTTTTTAAAACGTTAAAAACTTTCCGTGTCGTATAATTGTGTATTGTTAAGAGTGTCAGCGGAATAAGTGGTGCTTTTTTTCCGTGATACTCGACAGTTACTTCGTTGCGATCGAGTCGAGTTTTACATAATTAAACGTTACAAGCGCCATTGTGCGGTTATAATTCATTTAATTCTTTATTCACTGGCATTAGACCATTTTATACTCCGCGTAAAATCGTTTTTATTTAGTGCTGTATATAGTATAAACAGTAATCGTTCAACATATCAGCAGTAATTAATCCGATGACTAACGGCTAAGCACGTGACGTTGAAGAGTGTAATGTGTAATTTAATAAAATCCAAAATAGAAATTAATATTACAGCCTTACTGTTCAATCAAAGTTTTGTCATTTATAGTATATAAGAACTAATTTAAGTTGATAACATTGCCTCGATAGAGCCACCGACGAAATAAGTTAAAGTCTCAAGGGTCACAAATATGGAAGAGAATATTTTATCTTGAGTTGTAATTCAGAAAATAATATCTATTACTTTGATATAAACGTAATGCGGTACTATTGAGAAATTCTTATACAATATTAAACTAAAAATGATACCTATAACAATGCAGATTATTGTTGAGTAACCTCGAGAGGATACACGTATTGACAATTGTGCGGAACTCGAGCCATCTTTGATACATTTGACTGATCTTACAAAATAATTTTCATAGGATCGGCAATGGAAAGAAAATTATTAAATCGATCTTATTCGCATTACTCTTTCATATTTCTCGATAAGAATTTAATACATCTGCGCAAAAGATATGAGTTCAGTATTTATTTTTGTTCAAGAATTAGGTTCATAAGTAAGAATTAAGAAATATAGACTCTGTAACCGTCGAGTTTGTATGAAGTGAGCGATGAAGATACAAAAAAGCACGTTAGGTATGTAGGGATTGAGATATTTGGCATTCTACACTATCTGCCTACCACGCAAGGGATCTGAAATGCTGACATATTAATAGTAATGATTCCTGATGTTAGGGCGAATTGCAGTATAGTGCGGCCTGTCGAGCCACGGCTAACGCCTAAGCGGACTAAAGGCAGCACCGCAGGCGGTGCGAGAAGATGTGCCTGTAATAAGTATTCGATATTACAAAATTGCACTCCATATATATTCCTATAACCCTAGAATACACCGAAACACTAACATAGGTTCCAACCGAACTCTATTTCAAGATGAATACAGTACGGAACCAATTTATCACGTTGCCTTCGCGCGCCCGTAAGTTTTAAACTTGTTAACAATTCACGAGTCGCCAATACGTGATCTTTGTTGGAATTCGCATGCATTGAAAAGTGAGCATGGATATTGAGCGCGCATTGGTCCCGGGCGTGTCTGAGTGGCGTTAAGTTACAAACGGCTATAATCACCACACCCACTCGGGGTGCTGCTCTCAACTTAACCCTAGATGCTGTAAAGTAGCCAGTTCCACCAAGTGGCACTAACACTAGTTATAGATCCGTTAAATTTTGTTTGCAATGCTTTTGAACAATTCTGTATAATTTAATTAAGTATAATCATTACCATTGTATCGCTTATTGTTTGACATGCAACTACTTCCACAGTGAGATGGTCATGAGTAATTGCAGAATGATAGATTTCATAAGTTATGGAATCGGTGGTGAGACCTTTACCATACATCGGGCACATATCCACACTCCAAGCCACTACTAAAAAATCTAAGTTAGAAAAATTCAATAGTGTCTAACACGGGATATTTGACAATAACATTACTTAACGAACGATATGTAATTTAACTAACCTTAATATTTTTCTATGAGACATTTAAATTCCATAAAAAAACTAACGTGTTTTGAAATTACATAATATCTTTCAATTTAACGAATATATTGTGACGGAATAACTTTGTACTTTTTAATGAAACTACAAAATGTAATTAGATGCAGAGAAGAATTAATGTAATTTAATTAGCATACGGTATGAATTGCTATAAACTGAAAGTGGTATCGTAGCACTATGAAACTGCCAGCAAACACTTCAAAACCCGTCCCAACTCCACACACAGGTGTCGATCAAATGCAGGATTTCGAGTGCGTTGTGCTAGTCGCAAATTAACAAGTTTTCATTCTCTTTATTCATGTTTCTGTCGATAAAATTTGATCCGATCGACCTCACCAACGTTCGGTTGCTTTGCTTGAGCTGACACAAACAATGTTTTAATTTTAATATGATAGAAGTGCCGGTGATCAGGATAATACGTATACAAAAAATCTCTTATTATATGTCTATGGCTTTCTAAAGACAACATTTACTATGTCTGTATCCAGATAATTGTAGGTAAGTTACTGAAAGCTATTCTATTGACGAAGTCTTTTCTATGTTTTCCTTCGTCAAACACAGGTAACTTTATAATCGTTAGTAATTTAGATGTACAACACTATTATTTAATTGCTCACGGCACTGCACAAATTTATTTGACAACTGCAAAGAGCTACGACTATGGTATATTGTACCTCCCAATTTCAATGTAAATTGGCTGAGGAAAACTTTCTGAATTTGTGGCCGACCAATATGACCAAGGTTTAGTGTTTGTTACCTAATGATCATAAACAAAATCAACTGAGAAACATGTATATAAAAATGACAGTTTTGACTTACATTTTTATAGGCACAAATATTAAAATTACATTACATTAATGTTTTCACAGTCAACAAATGTACAAATAATAAAAAATAAGAAAAAAACTACTATTTTATAGGTTTGCTGTTCTGTAGATATGCAGTTTGTATTACTATCCTCCGAAATATTTCATTACACGTACGTACATAATATTTTCAAGTATAACACGTAACATTCCACTGAATCAAGAACAAAATAGTCCCATCAGCAAACTAGTACCTACAATAAAAATCTACCAGAAGACTTAATTTACACACCACAATAAACAACATGAATAGGTCTCTTTTATTCTATTTCCACTGAACTCCGATTGCTTCGAGAGAATTCCGCCGAGTCAGCGAGATCGCCCGCTGAATTATCAGCACCTTGGTTCCCGTTCCGTCTCATTTGCTGCCTCGTTTATCTCTCTACAGATCACTGCAATTTCTGTCGTTCACCTTATACATATAGTGCCTATAATCGCGTCACAAAGGATTTTAAATTCATAAATTTAGAACCATTTGAATTCCATTGAGAAACGCTTATTAATATCTTCCACGCATTTTTCGAGGGATTACAATTCGTACAATTTCGGTGTTTCGCATGAAGATAAAATTAAAATTCCGGGGATAATCCTTGGCGTTAATTTATGTATTTTGTAATTAACAAATGTGTTTTCTTTGTATTAATGAAAATAAAAAAGTATATAATGTTCTCCAAGGCGTATGAAGTCTGTAAAGCCGCATTTGGCCAGCGTGGCAGACTATGGCCTTAACCTTTTCATGCCGACAAGAGACCCGTGTCCAACTGTGACACTTTAAAATGGCTGAAAAGAGTAAAAATAAAAGCACAGTTAACTTGAAAGTACCGCTCTCATACATAATGTATGTACCTACATTTATCAATATCCCACTTATATACTGCCTCTGTGAACTATCTGTAAATTAAACAAATTATGATTATGATTTCTTTAACTAGCTACAATGTGGATTTTGCCCAAACTCATAATACTGATTTTCCCGCTTAAATCTATTAAATGTACACTAATAAAAATTAAATACTTCTAATAAAATCATACAAAAACACTGCTTGTAGTAAAACTTGCGTTGTAATAACCGCTTGACCTGTTAAAATTACTTAGATATAATGATAACATTATATTCCCTCTACTTAAATACGCATTGAGTGTAATGATCGGGTCATGTATGTACATAGTTATACAAAAACCAACGACTAGAAGTGTCTTCACTAAGTGGATAATGTATTGTCGAGCTCTCACTTCGTGAACGAGATAGGACACGATCCAGCCACAGACACTTGACATGCAAGTTGCTCTTAGCTCATACGTTTTGTTTGTAGTTTCGTGATATTTGAATATCGAAATGTTATGCGACGTCGTGTAGAAAATCTCTTTACGCAATACGAGGACAATACATCAACACAAAATGTGCATTTTGTTTTGTTTTGTCATAACTAACTTTTTTCCCGAGTTAATAATACCTACGTGTATCTCTTTCATAGTCTTCGTAAGTAAAGGATAAATAATATCTATAGACGGATACGGGCTGACTAATACTAATGTGTTTAAATCAGAACAGGTCGGCCAGTAATTATAAACATTATATATAACATTTAAATTAAGGACAGTACAATTTCTTTTACGTTTTGCTATAGAAACATTACCTCTGTACCTGCCTCTGTTGATCTTCAACCTCTGTCTTAGCTTTAAATCTCTGTGCTTAAGCGAACCTACATAAGTAGTACGCCGAAAATAGAAGTTTTATTCGCCATAACAATACTTAAAAGTTTGTTTAACGAAAGTTGTATCTAAATGTAGAATGACCATCGTGAGTTCTGCAAAGGTAGCGTTAAAATCAATGACATATCCATTGACATTGGAGACCACTTATTAGCTATTGGGCACTCGACCTGTTTAGCCGCCTGAATTTCTTCTCCAAGAACCTTTATTCTTTTGATAAGCTTCGTTATCTGATGACTGTTTTAGTCTTATTTGGGTATACAAAATAGATATATTTAAATCCGCAAAGAATGTTATCGTCATATAATTCATTGATATTAGTTGATATAAATAAGTTTCCCTTTTTATAAGGTGAAATACTATTACATGTTTAAGACAATATAGGTACATACAATATATGTACATACTCGTACATATACAATAATACATATACATCAATACACATACATTGATATATACATACATAGATTTACATGCATCAGATAGATTATGACAATATATACACGACCCTAGCGATCAGTAATACCACTAAAATAATATAAAAAGAACAACAAAATATATGGTAGCCTATCTACATTTTTTTTTCAATTGTTACGCGCGTCACCCTCAACCCTTAGCCAATACGCTACAAACATATGCCGTGACAATTGACATTTTTTTAATTATGAGTAACGAACACGCAAAAGCTATCGAACGTGCTTACGTATTGTAGCAGAGGGATTATTGAACTCGTTGGATGTAGCGATGTTCGTTT
>DWDU01000594.1:0-17990 GCA_018245575.1 Jemadia suekentonmiller | reverse complement strand
GATAGTAGGACCACAGGATTAAGACTATCAGTAAACATTAGCACAGTTAGTAAATTTTGATACTAGCGCAGTTTATCAGTCAATATTCGTAGTATTCGAAGTTGATTACAGACGCAGTTATTTCCGAGGATCAAGACTATCGTTCGCAGTATAAATAATATGCTTTTAAAATGTATATCAAGTATTTGCCATGACGAAACCTAAAATACATCAATGAGTGCCACCCAGCGGCGAGCGGAAACAACGTAAATGGCCGGTTGGTTGCAGTTTAATTAAATAAATTACATACATAACATTAAGAAACGTTTGCTATGTAAATAGGCTAAATGTATTTACAACAACGTTTGATTACCGTTGATTGATTAATCAAACTTAAAACGTACTGGACATGTTTGCTAATAATGGACCGTCTGTAAATCGAACCTTTTAATTAACCTCAATTTATTATTTAATTATCATATGCAATTTGTATATGGTAGTTTAACTTGATTGCTCAATATCGAAATAACTGTGCAATTTTTTTTAAACTGCGATGAAAGGATTTTTTATTTGCAATATAGATAGGTATATTAAATTTTATGATGATTTTAAATTTTATTTGAAAAATATTGGTCCAAAAAATTATGTAGAATTGTTCCATAATTGATTTTAATATAATAAGGAGAATGAAATATTATACCTATTAAATCCAAATTTGTCACTTGTGCAACTAATATTCTTGCCTTGCCTTTAACATAGTGAACGAAGTAACTTAGGCTTAAGCATCGCCGGGCGGTTACTCCATGTTTGCTATTGGTAGATTTTGACAAGCGTTTTCGTACTTCAGAGATCACATTAACATTCGTTCGTAGTTATTACCATCAGATAACAGCCATAAAGTGTTAGAACTATTTATGATAAATTTAAGACGTTTTAAAACTAATAATATAATTATCTGCACCAATTTGCACTAATACGCTCTGGCCTTGCCGGGTTTAAGTCTTACGGAGAAGGAGGTACTCAGCATGTCCAAGAAAAACGTTCCAGTTCTACAAAATACATGTTACAGTTAGTTTTATAAGAGTTAGACACATTTCATTCAATATACACTAAGCTTTACCTGTTGCAGCTACTCACCGCTAGATGGAGCTAATGGTAAATAACCTTTACATTACCTTACTGTAGCCGTTAGGTTGCGCTATATAAATTGTAGCATAATTTTGGAATATTTTAATCTCTCTTAATTATATTGTAGTACGTGAAAAGTAATATACATAAATTAAAAACATGAAAATAAATATTACAATCTTCCGTTGTTATATTTTTATGGTAATTCTAATACTCCAAGCGAGTGCACATTAGTCGAGATATACCTTCCTACTTGTGGCGTTGAAGAAATTATAAGCATTCTAGGAGAAGGGAAATAAGGCTGCCGAAGTCATTATACTTCCGAACTGGCAGAAGAGATCATATCGACTGTGAAAGAAAGTGGTGCGAATGCATTAAGTACGATTAAATATTTACGATGAAGGCAACGCTGTCAGCCATTGCAGAGGGCTAAGGATCGAACCTAGTTGTAATTAACTGCAGTGGCGCTCACAACTCATAGCGTCCGGGGAAGTGAAAGTGGACTATGATATTTTTATGACATGATTTTATGCAAACGATTAAACCACTCGCGACACTTGAGATAGTTGTGACTACATTGTAATTTCTTCATGAATATTGTAACCATGAGAGAAACCAGTTGGGTTTCAAAATTGATGTTAGAAACATTGATTGAAAAATTGATGTGGAATGTTCACATCGCAAGCTATTAGAATGATCCGTGTGGGGGCGTCTATTTAAAAGCAAATTTTCTTTGTCTTAGAGGAATAAGAAATCAGGAGACGTTGCGAACAGCGAAGTGAAGCGACGGTTCGGAAATAATTCTTTCGTTTAGTAGGTGTTGCCATATTATAAAGGATTTTATTCTACAATGAATTTTTTTTTAAATATCTACATCAAAGAAATCCAGATGGATCAAAAAAACCAACACTATATCTGTACTACAAATATAAACACAACAGATAATAAAAAATATTTTTAACGCATAAGCGTCTTAAAGAATAGTCTTTCTTTAAAATCAAATTACATTTATGAACCTTCTTGTCAAGAAATAAAAATTCATTCCCAATTTAAAAATGAATGTTGTTACCGAAAACATTTGATCAAAATGTATTTAAGCATTGTACTGAAAAAATACATTTCTTTAAACCCGGGAGACAACACTTCTGGATACCTACGACACTTATATGTCTGTATTTTGCGTCGTAGGAGGGTTTTATGAGAAGAACAGGATAGTGAGCTATCTCAATAAAGCAAGACGGGTATCGATTTGTCGCATTTGGTTCAACGGACGACACCTCGCAGAGAAATGCTTATTTACATCTGCGGGACGGAGCTAACGTCCATTATTTGACGCGTCTTGCAGATGACGGTCTATGTATAATATTGTGTTCAATATGCAAGAACACTATCATTATGTATAATATTGATTTTGAATATGGAAGACCACTATCATAGACTAGGCCAAGTTATAAACAACAGAGATTTGATTCAAATCATAGACAATTTTTTTAAATTGTTTCATAGACGCAACAGAAAGTATAGACAATAATAGATTTGTTTATGGTTACAAACAATTATTTTATATCTAGTGTCATCATTAAATGTATGCCAGGTGAGTTTCGTAGAAGCGATTTGGGAAACGTTTAAACAACAGATTAGTTTTAAGTAATAGACAATATGATTTATACCTAATATAATTTATACATAAACAACAATTGTCTAGGAACCTTACTATAAAATAAAATAAAAATCGAGGCACACTATTAAATATTATCTATGATTTATTTACCTTATGTAGGTGCATATAACATTAAAATGTATTTCTTATTGTGGTACGCTGGTGGCCTTAGCGAATACACTTCGAAGCAATGTATCAAAACGCTAAATAAGTTAATTAAAATAACGGAAAATATGTTTATTTAATATGCCGTTATCGTATTACAAGCCATTTTAAATACAACTAAATTATGTATAACTGTTCTGAGGTCATACATTGTTGTGAATCAGAGAAATCAAAGTTTTATACAAGCTTAGATTTTTATTAGCGGAGATTATTAAAACTAATTCTGTTGTATATTTACGGAATCGCCTGACCTCGTTTACACAACCTAACTATTATAAAACTAACGTTTATTGTAGTAGTTATGAACGGAAGAAGTAAAGCAAGAAAAAGACAGCGGGTCTTATTGGAGAAAAAGTTGGTTTCAAAGAATCAACTGTATTTGAAGTTGTCAAACAAATATTGTTTTCTGACTGACGGAAGTTTATAATTGAAACGCTATTATAAGTTGCTACTACTAATAAATTTCCTACAGAACATTTATGACTAAAAATATGTTATTTTGTGGTAAAGATCGTAAAACTATTAGGTATACAGTTGATATTATACAAATATACGAGTATGTACATATTTATTGATTTATTATTATCAATTCCATGTACCTACTTAGCAAAAAACGAAATGATTTTAGCAAAGGCTCTTTTATATATATGCGAAGGCAGTCGGCATTAAGGTGCCCATATGAGGACTACACTAAAGATGATTATTATAAAGATGTTCCAAATTCAAATTAGCATTACAATCAATAATTATTCGTGGAACAAGAATGTTGATACCATTATGTGCTCTGTTCCTACCCCGCAAGGAGCCCGGCGTGAGGATATGTATGTATGCATGTATTACATAAAAAATCATCAGTGAATTTTAAATATACTCGTGGGGAGTACATTCATTTATTCACGTCTATTATCTTATATTAACTAAAATATACATTGTCAACAGAGTGTTGGGTAAAATCAAGTTTGTAATGTCCATCAGTTTCTTCATTTATGACAGTTTATTTTGGCATTAGTTGTTTTTTTATCCATCAACCTGAAGTATCCGTTGACATACATTTGCTGGCAATCTGTAATCAAACGTAAACTTGTTGATAGGATCGCGTCGAAGGCGAGTGAAAATAATGTTATTCGACTGGTCGACTAGTCCGGGGAAAGGGTGACCGTCAAACGACAGGCGATAGGACATTTTTTTGATAAAAACGCTTTATCAGCATCATAATTAAAGGATAAGGATGAATGAATGAATGAATGAATGAATAATAACTAATAGATTGTATAAGATTAATTATATATAACAATAAATAGATTGCCTCGTTGGCCGTGTTGATTGCAATCGCGACTGCCGATCAAGAGGCCCTGGGTTCAATCCTCGGGCCGGGCTCTAATGAATTCTTCTTATTTAGATTTTCTGATAATTTCTGAGTCTGGAGTCTGGCGTGTAAACTTAACGGTGAAACGTGGGAGTGTACTATATTCCTCTGCCTACTTCATCGAGAGTCGTTTTTGTTTTAATTTTTTAATATCAAATCCTCCCGTCTTGCAATGGGCCAGCGTGCCAGACTATGATTAACCCTTACTATGACACGAGAGGCGTATCCAACAGTGGATCTCAGAGTCGATAAATAATAATAATTTCGTTTTGAATTGTACAATTAAGGAGCACCGAAAGTTGAGTGATATTTAATACATCATACTCGTAAATACTTCTTATGCCGATAGATGGCGCTAATCAAGTAGTAGCCGTAGTAAAGGTTTACTGAAAAAACACAACATAATATTGTTTTCGACTACTTTACGGTTTTTTTCATTGAGTAAACGGCAACAAACGATGCAGTGAGCCGCTAATTTACATAATTTTGCCGCGGTCCTTCCAGTTTTAACTGTTTTGATACAATCAAGGGACGTTAAATATATTGAAACTGCAATATCGCGGTTACATACAATAGTTTATGGTTCACAGCTCGTCTGTGTTGCGACGAGCGCTAACGCCAGCAGGCGGAGCGCTGGCCGCGCTGGAGTCTCCTAAGTTTTATTGCCCGGGATATCTAACGAACGGTTAATACATGTCACTCGTTAAAGCACTCGTTGCACCGACACTTGCTATTTGCATAATTACCCGCGATCAATAAGCCCACACTCGCATAGGAAATTGTTTAAAAATAACGATATCGATGCAAACTGTGCACAAACCCTGACGTCTTGCAAGTTATGGACCCGTCCGTCCAAATACATATATTATGTCAGTAAGCTGTGATCGCGATAGTCATGCCTTTCGTTTTCACGGAAGCAATTGATACATAATATTGCGTTATGTTATTTTATATAGATTCCCTTGTTGGTTGTTAGTTGCGAGCGTGACTGCCGATCGCGATGTCCTGGGTTCCGGGGCTGACATTATTGGATTTTTTTTTAGATTTTCTAATAGAAACAGGGAGTCTGGATCTGTGTCCGGTGTGCGGCAATATGCTCACCACCTATTCCATTGTGATTGTCATCTACCTATTGCATACTGAGACGTAAATGTAACTGGTGAGTCGGGGGCGTATACTACTCTTCTGCCTACCTCTTCGGGGGTTGCAGGCGGGGATTACGTTATTATTTTATATTATGTTGACAATGTGACGGACCCGATGGACCCGTGGTGAGCAATTGCGGCTGACGAACACGGAGGTCGTAGGTTCGATTCTATGTAGGACAAATAAAATGTAATAATAAACAAATAAAATATTTGTGCGAGAAGACGAATATTTATGTAATGTTAAATAAGTATATTTAGAATCTTATGTTATCAGCTGTTTGATCAACGTAATACATATTTTGCATATTTAAGAAACAGAATGGTTCTGTGTGAATAGGCCTAAATATTATTATTATTGAAAAAGCAGAGCATTTGTTATGCGTGAAATGATTGACACTTTAAAAAATTAACATCGCGCTTGTAATCCGGGAAGAGGTAGCCAGTGGAGTGAAGAACACTCACCATTCACCCATACGTTGTCTCAAGATGGAACAGTTGGTGACTTTATTGCCATACACCGGGCACAGATGGCGACTCCGAGCGATTAATAGAAATTGTAACTAGAAGTTTTTAAAATCTGATAGTACCCCGCCGAGGGCCGAAGCCGGGACCCCTCGCCGTCGCGTTTACTAGCGCTAGACCAACGAGGCAGTATTAACGTAAATAGATATCCTTCGAGTTATATAACCTTTCGTTTGCTTTGATGAGGATTCGATGTCCGCTGCGTTTTGTTGTGCCCGGCCAGTGAGTGCGGGCGACAGAAGAATGTATTCGTGAACAATTCATTTAACAATGTTTTAGTTGAAAACGCAACTAATTTGTGTACTTGCAAACTCGTAAATGTAACGAGCTGCGTGGCTCACAGATTAAACATATCTGTATAGTTACTATTTTCGAACGTGCGTAGTTCTGTGACGGCGTGCGCGCCCGGTCCCTTTAGGGATAGGTAGATCTGATGATTGTTGATAGTTAATAAACGGCAATATTTTAGGGCGGATTTTATTTTGAAGAGGATACATTAAGCGATCGTACTCTGTAATTCAGACAGCTATATATAATGGACGTACTAAGAAAAGTACTATTAATGAATATTGTGTTATATTCCCTTGTTGTAAGCAAATAAATAAATAATTACTATCATTATATTTATTATTATAAATAAAAATGTAACATCAATTGAAAAATAGGTCGTCTTCTCACATTGTTGACATCATGGATCTTGTTCATAAAATTTAACGAAATTATTGTAGCAATAATCTAACATTCAGATATACAATTGCATGTTCCATAAATTTACAGATATCTACACTGTACCATTTGAGAAATATGAATGAATGACATTTAAAAGCATTTAGTTAAACTGTACAGAATTTACAACTCGATAATTGTTTATAATTTAACTTGGTAGATTTTAATTACTTTTCGGTAAAGCGATATGTGGGTTGCTTAAATCAATTTTAATCGCCAAAAATGGACTACATTAACATTCTATTGGCGATAAATTAAATAATCAACACGAATACAGCTTTAGTTTCAATAAGATCTGGTTTCGGTAACAATTAGCAATTTTCCAGCGCTCTGGTCTGTTTTTTATCAATGTTGAAATAATTTCAGCGAAACTGTTCTCAGAACTCTGCATATCTAATACTTTACAGTTGCTTGTTGAATTTTTTTTTTCTCGTGAAACAATTTCTAGCAGAATAGCGTAAACCTTGCGGTCAATTAGCCGCGCCGGCGGTGGCTCGCTCGACGCTTTCTAATTCTGGCCTGCGAGACCCCTCCGAGAGCTATTGAAGCATAAACTGTGTTTTACGAAACACACCACTAAGCGGCCGATGCAATACGTTACCGTTCGATTAGTTTTTTTCCCCCTCAAAATTTTGTAAGTTACCCGTTTTTTGTTTAATCGGTGCACGTCGGTCCGTGACGCGGGCTCCCGACCGCGCGCCGGCTCGCCGGAGCCGCTCAACGGAATTAGACCACGAAGTTAGCAGACAGCAAAGTTCCCGATCGCTCCCATCGTCCCATATGCAACGCGTCGAGATCGAAAGCGCTCACCAAGTTCGCGACCCGGCTCAACCCTTCCCCGTTCACGTCTACACAACTTGTCAAAGTTCACCCCGTTCATTCAGACAAAAGTTGCGAGCGCACCCTCCCCTCGCGGTAGGTCACGCACGTGACATGTGTTGTTGTGTCTCGCTCGAGTCACATGCGTGCATCCGTACAAGCCGGCGGAGTGCGGGAGGCCGGCAGCGCGCGGGACGGGTTGTACGTATACGGGCCACGTGACACGGGAAGCGTTCATTCACGTGTCACACACGCGGGCGCGCTGACGTGCCGCTCGTGCAGTCGCCGCGTGTTGTCCGTGGTCAGGCCGCGCGCGCCCGCCGTTTATTTTGCAACGAGATTTACAACTATAACTGTAAATTAACTTCATCGAGCCGTGCCAAATCTAGGTCGTATGGAATCAGCATTAATTATCGCTTTAATCTCAGGTCCGATGTCGGGCGCGCGTACAATAGATCACATGATAGATATCGGCTCGCGCCAAGGACGCGAAAGTAATAATGAGTCGGGACGCGGAATGCCACGAGTATTGTGGAATATACAACAACTGGGTTAATCTGTGGCTGAAGCGAAACACGTCGGTGTCGATGTGGTGAATATAATTAGATTGGAAAGAAGTCTAGGTCGCGAGGGGCCGCGGGTCCTTGCATTGTTCAAGATGATCGCGTGTCCAATGTGAGTGCCCATTGCATAAATAACGAGGGTGCCACTCAATATACACGTCGAGGAAACAATATTGATTGTGCGATCGCGCCTTGAACACCGCGGCCGTTGCGTTGCCGCAGCCAAAGTGAATATTATCAACCGAATAGTGTCCTACAAAGTACCATCTAGATGAAGATGCGATTTGACTTTGGATCGTTTTTTGATAACGGTTGTTGATATTCTCTTAAGAAGTTCCCTGTAAATGTTTCCCTGTATAATTTTTCGTTAAAAACGTACTTTAAACTAAGAGTTACTTGTCCGATTTGCTAAGATATAAAATATATTTAAAATATAAATATAAGAATGTATTTGAGTATCTAGTTACCTTTACAACTTGAATAGATTGCTTTATTAAACATGATTAAAATTAATAGCGGTTGCTCCAGGCCCTCGAACTAGCGGTACCCAATTCGCGCCGAAATCTTTGAGGATTATTTTATTTCCTCACAAAATTAAAATTACCTTGTAAAAGACAATATTGTGATTTCCTATATGTATAATAATTTTGAGTTTAAGTTTGATAATTTCAGGTGTTAATCCCCTTCAACTAACACATTTATTCTCTTTACAACAATCCTATGTTTATACGTACATAAATGTTTCTTTGTTTAATTGCACTTTAACTTACATAACATCACGCCTGTAGTCCCCGAAGGGGTGGGCAGAGAAGTGTAGTACACTCTCACGTTTCACCAGTTACGTCTACGTCTCAATATCGAACAGGTGAGCTTATTGTCATACGCTGGGCACGAATCCAGACACCGAGCCACTACTATGCTTTCCATTTTAATTTAAACGTTTATAATTGTTTTTCTATCATTAAACTGTCTGAAATTACTTCACTGTCAGTTACAGGTAAAGATAAACGTGTTCATTAATTATAATGTTATAACCGTAATGACATTGCTGCCGTTATATTTCTGCACACATCAAATTCGTGCGGATATTTATTTAATAGCTTATCTTAAATGTCTTGTGTGATTGCTTGTGGCCCCTTTCTTTTATAATGGCCACATTTCAAATGCGAGACCGGTGCACTCGATTTCGTATTATTACCTTTCTCGAGAACTCATAATTATTGTCAGTACATTTTATTAACTTATAACAATACCTACACGGCTCTCGAATTAAGACTTTAATTAGGCGCCGTGTAGGGCCGTCGCTGATTGTTGGCGGGAAATGAAATAATTTTATTATATCTGTGGTATTATTATATTACATGTTTATTATTATTATCTATTTCCGCATACCCAGCATGGGGAGTGTGGGTAAAAACCTTTTAGAGGATATTTGTGGCCAGCAACGGACTTGGTTGATGATTTGATGAGTGATGATGACTGGTTGATGACTGGTTAATGATGATGGTTTTTTTTTTCTTATCAGTGGTGTAGGCGGTGCGAGAAGCGGTGATCTGGCATCCCAAATCTGTTATTTCAGCGTGGGGATCATAAACAACCCTCTTTAGGGCGAGTCTATGTCCAGCAGTGGACTGAGACAGGTAGATGGTGTTTATTATTTGTACCGTCACACCACCTCTTTTACAAGATAGGCAGAGAGCAGCGTGCGCAAAATAACTTTAGCCTTCCACACGTAACATTCTAATTAACATGAAGATAATACAAAATTGTCATAGAATTTCAATTGCATAAAGTTTGGAAATCAGTAAACTGTGATTTCAGTTATAATTCCCGGTGTAGGATAAGTTTTCGAAGTGATTTTTTTTTGTATTTTTTATTATACTGCTCTCGTTCAAGACATTTTTTTTAGATTGGCGAAAATGTTATACATTATTTAAAGGGTATTAAAAAATTGGCACTGGGGTATCAGGATAAAGCATAACTTAAGTCACTATTGTGTCATTCATATCCTATAGGACGCCAGTCGATGTCATTATAACGCCCTTATTTTCGTTTATTTTTCCGTAAAAAAAAAAAAACATTTAGTTTTAATTTTCGTGTTTAACCACCTGAGTATTGAGCGATGTAAAATGAAATGAGTAAGAAGACTCATTTCATTTTAAAATTTCCAATCCTCGGTCACAATCTATTTGACAGTGAATTTTTATCGTCGCCATTGTATTATTATTTTATTTGTAATATTATTATTATTCAAGTTTGTGCAAACAACAACATGAAAAAACTTGTGTTCGATTGTTTTTCATCGATTCGATTGAATCATGAATACACCGTAAAATAATCTATTATTTGTACAATCTTTGTTTATATTAAATAAACCTCTCGGAAGGTTGTTTATTTAATCGTCACTTGGCTTTAGTTTTTATGTCGATTGTCTCTGGCACTAGTGATTTTCAATACAATTCTTGTTGTTTTGTATATTATCTGTATCGCATTGTAATAACGTCGAGGTATTATCCAATAATGTTGTCATTAAATTAAACCTGAATGTTCTTGAAATTCTTAATCGGTTTAAACAAAGATGTTATCATCACCTTGTGAAATTCAACCAGCAGTCCTAGCGTAGGGATTATGGCCAAATATGTGGTAAGCCTATGCCCAGCAGTGGTCTAAGACAGGCTGTTTATAAGTTATTGATAGTTGGAGAGACAGGTTATATTTTTTACTTAATTTCGTTTTTTCGCAATCAATATGATACAAACGAATATATTTTTATATTAATTCGAAATATGATTCGTTCAATAATAATAGGTTAAACTACCAATAATATTTTAGATACACACGCTGTGTATAGATCTAAATTGATTAAATAATTATTAACATTTATTAATATTCCATTTCACTACTTTCACAAGAGCCATAATGAATAATTAAATTAAGAAAAAAATCAAAAAAAATAAATAATTAAAAGCATATCCGTAATAAGCTTTAACAAACATGTCTAGTATAATTACACATTAATAAAACGCTGACATTGTGCGAGCATTGCGTCCCTAAAGCGCGATCACAATCGCTCAAAGGGTGACTGTTCGGGGCTCGAAGTGAGTCAAAAAAATTAAAAACAAAATCACATTAGCCGACACACGCGTCGGGCCTGGGAGAATTTGTACAAGATTACGTGTTAATTCGACGATCTCGCGAGTAATTTCGACTGAGATCAAGCTGCACTATCGACGATGAAACGAGAGGCGAGGATATAATCAAAAAGTACAGTGAATCTGACAATGACTTTTACATTCAAAACACACAAGAATTAATAAAAAGAGTGCCCACGAAATGAGTTTGAATCAGTTAATTGTTATTGTATAATTATTAGTACATATTTTTAATGTAATTATTTCCATTTCAGTGGACATAATGTTTTATTTTCTTAGATAATAACGTTTTTAATATTTTAAACTGCCGATGCCACGTTGGTCGTGTTGTTTGTAAGTGCGACTGTCGATCAGGAGGTTCTAGGTTTAATTACCGAATTTTTAGCTAAATTAGATTTTCTAATTTGTGCCCGGTAATAGGCATGAAAATAAACGTAACTGGTGAAACGTGGGAGTATTCTACATTCCTCTGCCTACCTGTTCGGGGATTACAGGCGTGATGTTACTTTTTTATTATTTTCACTACAGTCCACAGTCGACAGTCTGCTACGCTAACCATCGAGTATGGCAGACTTCACAAGCTTTGGAGAGGGTAAACTTTAACGTGGGCAGGTTTCCACAGTAATTTCCACTGCAATCCTCTTCGGGTATTACAGGCGCGATGTTACTTTTTTTAAGTTTTCACATTTTTTTCATACAGCCAGCGATATTTCATGTTTAACGTGCAAAATTTTGTAAAGAGCTGGACGCGGGATTGGAACCCAGGACCTCTATACAAGCAACACATATTTACGATTAACAAACATAGATTGAGACAAGTGGCTCGGCTATTGAAATGTATTTTCGTTACTTTCCATATTACCCGCGTCGTGTGAAGTTGTGGGACGCTATTGTTCACGGGCGAGCGCCGAAATGAACGTTCATTGTCTATGCCCTACAAAATGTCGGATTCGCCGCTTTAAAGTCGGCTGAGCAATTTTTAGACGATTTGTCCGTGCCTATTCAGTACATGATATTCACATCCAAATTGCCTATTGTCTTTTTTTATGACACGAACTTTTTATTAATAAGCCGTTGTAAGATGATTAGAGAGAGTTTCATAGGTAACAGATTATCAATATACGGCGTCTATTAGCGTTAGTAACGAAGTAATAATTATTCATTATATATACATAATAAAAAATGAATCGTTGTTTTTTGTCACGGTAACCACAAAAAAGGATGTATGTACGTCTCACGTATTTTTAATACTTATAGCTATACTCGATATAAGACTTCATGCTAATTTTGGCGCCATTGCTATGTGAAGCATGAACTACATGATTAATGATGATTCATTATTTGTCTGTGGTTTGTCAACTGTCATAAATATTCATTACCTCTATATATCTTAGCATATAAATAAAATTAAAATGTTTATGAGATATTTACGTATTACAACATCCTAAACCACGTGTTGGTTAATATTCTTAATTGTTTGTTCAGAGTAATCACAGACATGGCTAAACAAATTCTGACGAGACTCTCATTTACAGAAGGAGGACTTTTCATAGTAATTCAGGTTAGTATCGAAAAGAGTGGCGATCGATAGCATATAAACAAACTTTTGTTTTTTATAAGTATGCAATAGCAAGATGAGACTAATTTTAAGTGCCTATATTGTGTGATTCGAATTGAAAGTTTTCGTATTAGTTGTTTCAAAAATTTATGGGAATAAAATGAAACTTTTAAAAAGGGGCAAATTTGTATGTAATACTGCAAGGATTGTTTGACTATGAAGTATTTTTTAATGCAATGTGAAGAACATGCACGCTGGTATATTCCCAAATGTGCAAGTCCATAAAAGTCCAAAAGCATGGGACAATCTATTCTGTATTATTTTTAGAATAAATTGCAATCTGTGCCTACTTCTTCGTGATTACAGGAATGACGTTACGTCTACCTTCTTCACACCGAAAGCGTTCTGCTGTGCTCTTGTGCGGTTTCCAGCAGCTTCACACTTCCGCGACGCACGATACGTCGATCGCGTGAAACATCTCCGTAATAAGTCCAAAACGTTTGCGGTCGACCGAGAATCGATTCGGAGGCACAATGATACACGAGTAAATAAACCAGATACTCCCATTGTACCGGCGCACACTTTCACCGGCCAACGTAAACAATATGCACGCGTAACTATGTGTGAAATTAAGTTGTAAGTGTGGAAATATAATATTGATTGGTTCAACGACACCTGCGTTATGTGTAACATGAAAGCTGAAGTTCGTTGCCGCAGACTGTAACTGCATTTTTATATTTGTGTTGAGGAAATTGTATACAGCTTTGAAATATCGTTATATTTTTTTGAATATAGAATATTAATGTCACAGTGGTCCACAATTTCAGCTAGAGAAAAAAAAACAGATTGTCTATGAGTTTGTAATAATTTGATCTATGAAAAGAACTGACAAGCAACAAAGTACAATGCTTTGTATTCAACATTTTAGTCAAGTATGGTGTAGTACTTAATTATTATGTATCATCATGCCAATATTCCTCGAAAAGTGTAAGCAGAGTGCAATAGGAGTGTTAGTTTACTTCTCTGTCTACTTTAACAATTATTCCTTAAAGTAATTATTGCTTAAGAATTATTCGAAAAATAAAATTGAGCATTTACTTTGTTAATGAAAAATAATAATAATTTTATACAACAGCTGCTTTCCTTATTACCATAGCGCGGCCATTTCACGATCACATGTCAATCCTCTTATCTGATGAACTTTATTGCGTACCACTCAAATTTGTCGGGTTATTGTTAATATTAATATGAATTATAAAGAATGATATCGAGAGCGGTGTACAATTATTTTTGAGTGGTGTTGTTGTGGCAACACATGTACATTGTAATTATTATTTCATTATAGAAAAGTGTTACGCGTATAGAGAGCATGATTTGTAATATTATATCCAGGGCTGGTTGACGTTACGCCGCTGCGATTAACTTTTTTTTAGTAATAATTTGAGGTAAATGTTGCCTTAGTTTATAAATAACCAATTATTCTTTAAAACGTTTTTCATTATCAGACAACGTTCGTGTCGATAAGAAATATGCGTTAACCTGATACGCAGATTTTAAATGTTCAAAATGTAAATTGTAAATTTTGATAGGTTTTTTGGGCAACCCTGGTCAGTGGTGTTGCGTCGAAACTCTGTAGATATTAGATCGGATATAAAAACTTAGATTGATTTCAAATTGCTGTTTACGTGTGTGGTTGGCCACAAAAGTGATTTGCTCCCGACGCACCGGCGCTATTGACTCATATACCGTGACTCATACGTGCTCAGTGCCATGTATAATATAATAATTTGTAATAAAATTACCAGGAATATCGAAATGACAGTTACAATTCCGAGTAACATCTTAGTTGAAGGTTGTCATAGTACATTAATGCGAATTTGTTTTGTGTACAAAAAAGTAGAAAGAACCAAGCGAGTGATGTGCCGTTGTTTTAAAAAGAGAAAATTCTTGTTTGTCTGTGGCCCGTTCTGAAATCAAATTTGTTATAATTATAATAAATATAGAATACATGTACGTACACGAAAATGTGGTTGCGAGGTTTACGAAACGAAATTGTGGTTTCCCGCGCTTTGTGTTATGGAGGAAACTTTGCGATCGCAGGACTCGGTAATCTGATTTTGATTTCTTGTTCTGCTTTTTGTGACCGAAAAAAGCGTACTCTGCTCTACAACGTAGATACTCTGTAAGATTTTAATGCGGGTGAACTATAAACTTACATTTGCGCTGATCTTTGATGCGGTTATGAAATATTAAACTCACGTGGAGTTAATAAGCGAGTGGATGTGACGAGATATACAAGTCGCAACGCCAGTCCGAGTTTTATTGGTCATATAATTTCGTCGAGAATTCTAGAACATCGTTCGCATTCCAGGAAGCTAGTGTATGCTTAAATGAGATTCTATTTTATGTCTGTGAGTGTCTACACTCAAGTTAAATTAACTGTTACTTGTAGATTAATCCATTCAAATAGTGCAGAAATTTTGATCTTTTGTATATTTTTATATGACGAAAATATAAATGTTTAGCAAATAAACTGATGATTGCAGTCGTAAATGGAAGGAAAGAGGGTGGAGTGTAAGAAAAAAAATCGCGAGACGCCGGCACACAACAAAAGATGTAATGCTCTTATTAACATGGCGTGTGGATTGCTTTTTTTATACGACGACGCCAGCGCGACTTGTCATCGATCTGCAGTGCGGCTTTTTGTCAAAATCATTTAGCCATTTCTAGGAACTGGCCGGCGAGCGTCGCGGCCGCGGCGGTTGGCGCGAATAATTTGAAATATTCGCTCACAATACGCGTCGCGTTCGACAATTACATGTGTCGGGAGCTATTTTCGGTGGCGCTGCTATTCGTGGGCAAAGATTTTAATTGCTTTCTAAAACCCATTCGTCGCTCGATTCCCATGACGGCCGCTGTGAAATTGACTAGCACACGTAGGTGCATGACATGTAGTTTTTTTTTTCGGTGCGTTTCATTTTTTTTTTCTTCTGTATTTATCGAGGAGAGATCTGAGCGTATGCGTCGCGGTCATTGTGCCGCCGCGACCGCTCGCGCCACGGAACTCACAGCGCTCGTGATCTTATTTCAATTCCCATTCACGAAACACTCATTCAAATTTAACGGGCGGAATCAATTTTGAGCGTTATGTGACGACGACACATCGCTACCGGTAATAAAGGTGAACTCGTAATATCTGAGTGAAAGGGAACGCACGGCGGCCGTATTAAGGATGAATGGAATATGGAATATTAATTATCGCGGCCGGCGCTCGCAGCGGGCGCAGATACGACATGCATGCACATCAATCTCGATCCGAATTCTGTGTCGGCACCTCTTTATCGCCGGCAAAAAATCGTGCTCGGCTTTATTTCACATGGTCACCGGCAGACAATAGCCTAGTGAGCATCTCACTTGTTATTAAATTCGTATAAAATTAAATCTAATGTGTGATTCCAGTTCCGGTTGCGTGATGGGAACTTCGTATAACTGTAGCCGCCGAGATGTTCCGACAAAACAAATACGCGGGTGCGACTCAAATGGCAACGATTTCCATAACACTAAAGCCGCCTGCGCCGCCCGAATTGTCTCACGCGGTTTCTTACCGACTCAATAATGGAACAGTGACCGGGGATTATGGCGAGGTGGTTACTACCATTATTGCGGCCTTCGACGCATCGATATTAATAAGTTCTCCGCATCGTAAACTGCATAATTTACAGTGTGGACATTAAGAGGTTGGCGGCGCGGGCGCAGTTGCATCCAATTAACCGAGAGTATTTGTGAGTGGTTGTTGGGTAACGAGGCTCTATTGAGTCGTACGTATGAGCCATTTAATGGTCACGCATTGCCGAACCGGGCCGTCTCTGTTGTGGCGGCTCAACTTAATTTATCACTCATTTCGCATGTCCGGCACAATGCGTAAGCGATGTATAATGTACCTAGACAATTGTATGTAATTTTGTGCTGTAGATCGTTTCCGAGCTTTATCCTACGCGGTATCTAAGCGTAATGGCACCTCAAATGTATCGAGGGTTACGAATGTGACAATTGGGTCGTGAGAACACGTTGCTCGCCAGCATTTTGTGAACGTATTAACTTCTGTTTTAATATATATTGTACGAGTGCATTGCCACATTGTTTAAACGAAGCAAATTGTGGAGTTTAGGAAGGAATGTTTTGGTGAAATTTTGTTAGAACGAATGAATTAAAACGTTATTTCAGTATCTATTTTGGATACATATGTGTATTTTTTTGGCGTTGTTCATTCTAAGCAAGTGCCAATGCTAGCTCTGTAGACTGCATAATCTACCCGGCATGCAACATAATCAACAAGAGTGGGTACACCGGGTCGCGTTGCGTCATTGCACGAACATGCTCAGTCCTAAACTAATTAATGATGACGCCGATACGCTACTACTGGGGGCTCGGCATTTTCAATCCTCGTCGATTAAACCCAAATTGCTGTTGCCCAAGTAACGATACACATCGCTTCTGTTGTAACTAATGGACCGATCATTCTGTACTGGCAACGGAGATCTCAGCGCAACTTGGACCTGGACAGGTTTTAATGTGAGATTAGTAAGAACAAAAGCTTTTTTTCCAACGTTCCTCAGAATTGGAATATAATGATACAGATATTTAACTAATTTTGCAAAACTCGGTAATATGCTATACCCTATGCTATGAAGTTATATAAATATAACCCATGCTGTCACATGATCCCGTGGCAAATTGAATGTCCAGTTGCTTTTAAAGCGAATTATTACGGTATCAATGTAATATATTTAAATAAAACTATCCATTTCCCCGGCTTACAGCCGAGCGCGGTCCATGACTGTTAGGAAAGGCGAGCCGGTGGGCGTTAAGGACATGCAGTGTTGTGGAACAATAATTTATTTGAACATTTCTAACTGCAATTTATTTAGCAGGTGACGGTAGTTGTGAAAGGTGAGAGCGGTAACGAACGAACGGACCGCGACAAGTGACGCACGTGTACTGAACTTTGTTCGCACTTGGTCTGCATTTAAGCTTCATCTGCCGTGTTTAAATTTAAATTTTCCAAGTATGTTATTGTTAAACAATTAGCACAAAACGTTCTACTATTGAATTATATTTTTTTTTGTTCTCAACGCACGCAGCCAGTTTCAAATGATAAAAAAACAAATCAGCTCCCACTTAATTATGTTTGGAACGAAAATAAC
>DWDU01000593.1:0-17990 GCA_018245575.1 Jemadia suekentonmiller | reverse complement strand
CCTGTAATCCCCGAAGAGGTAGGCAGAGGAGTGTAGAACACTCCCACGTTTCACCAGTTACGTTTACGTCCCACTTTCTTTCTGTAACTTTCAATTCATTATACTGCTCGTAATGCCTTTGGGTAATGTCGGAGCTGTCATTTATTAAAGATTATGGAGCATTCATATAGTACAGCAATATTACAGCCGAATAGAACGTTTACAGAAATTGATAACCAAAGTACGACACAATGTTTTCACTATCGGTTCCATTTAGGAGGGAACGCTAGGCAAAAATATACTCATAATGGATTTCATACAATATAATCTGAGAAACGAATCTGTGAATCTAAACCAGAAGCTGTTTAAAGCTACAGTAAACACTTAACATCGATACTGTTAGCTGTAATTATATTTAATTAATTTTTCTTTGCTACAATAGAGCCTTTACCAGCACTTTGTGATTAAGAATTTCAAAACCACATTGTATTTTTTTTTCACATTATAGTAATACTTCTCAATAGACATTTTATAAACCATACTTCAATAGTGACGCAAGGACAATTATTGTGTAAGCTAATGTGAATCAATGTGAATGAAAATCGTTGTCGTGACAAGTGAACGTTCACTTTTCGCCACAGTAGCGTGGCTGGCACCGATCTCGGTACACGCGAGACAAGCCTCTAATTATTCGACCTTTCGTTCAGTACACGAGAGCCGAGATTATGACTTGTTGAGCAACACGTACGTATTAATGCACAGATGGGAATTGTTTTTACAGTTTTGTTACACACTTAAAATATGTACTCGCTGAATAATTTTGAATGTCAAGAATTTTATGTTGTTAAGCTACGAAATATATTTATGCCAACATTTCAGTGAACATAAAAATATGTACATACGAGTATATTTTCATTCAATTTATTAAATATTTATTACGAGATATTCTCCAATGACTCCAGTAGCCGTAACATATTAATATATCAATTACAATTGATGTTTGTGACTGTACAACCTTTCTAAGCATATTCGTACAGGCGTATTAAACTTGAAACAAAAATACCCGAATTTCTAGTATCGAAGCTGATTAAAAACAATAGACTTTATATTGAAAGCTTGTTACTTTATGCATAACTTTTGGTCTACCATTTCGCTATATTCACAATGTATAATACATCGCATCAATTACAATACTCACTTGTCAATACATTTGTTAACTGCCAGACCAGTTTCAATTAGAAACAATCGACTATCAACTCTTTAATATATTGCTCTGTTTATTACCAGAAACAAACCGAAAACCCTTTATATAAATAGCTATTACAAACATATAAAGTAAAAGTACTATTGAAAAAATCGGAGCACATCGTCACTTAAGCTATCCGCCCGTTATTAGGAACGGAACGTTTACAACAATTCTTCCCGTGGACGTCGCCTCGGCAGCGAGAGCGTGGTTGTTCCTCTGACAGCATCTCTGAGTGCCGTCAATCAAACGCTGTGAACTATCAACGCGCCAGTGCACTATCAATTAATACCGATCGGTAGCCGCGCACTGACTGACTCGGATTACATTATTAATACGCTCAATAATTATTCTGTTGATCGATTCTTTTTCGAGCGTCCGGCGGCTCAGATGGACGCGATGGTTAAGATTTCTGTACGAGTTCTATTTGATAGTCATTGGGACGCGTTGGTTTTTTTTTTGGTACGTTACAAAAGTGTAGTAACTGTTTAGTATGTAAAACGGTACATAATAGTATTAATATTAATAATTTTAACATTAAGGATAATGAAAGTATGTTTCCGATATACCTACATATTACTGTTAACTATGCAATGAGATATTTTGACACAAATTTTCAATGCTATTAAAATGTGTTTAATTTTTTTATAGTTTTAATGTACATATTAAAATTTAATAAATAATTTAATTCTTAATTTTATGACAATAATTATTGGCATATATGCAGGTATTGTACCTAAACTAAGGATAACATTGTTGATGGTATAACATTAAATGATTCAAAATCGCTGTACCCAATAATGAATAATTTGATTGTAATCAATTATTCATCAAACGTTCCGTCTGTACGAGAATTAAGTTTACAGGAACTGTAGTTTTGCTGGTTTTTTTCAAGACCCGTTCAACTGTTGGACACGGGTCGCCTCTCATAATGAGTGGGTTAAGGCATAGTCTGCCACGCTGGCCAAGTGCGTACTGACAGACTTCACACACTTCAGAGATTTTTTTTTAATGAATTGTAAGGTACGCAGGTTTCCTCACTAAATTTTCCTTCATTGTTATAGCAAGTGATATATACATAATCTTAAAATGCATATTTTGCAAAGAGATGCGCGTTAGGGTTCGAACCCGGATTCCCCGGAATGAGAGGCTGAATTTCAAACCACATTTTCTCCACAAATTTGATACGCCCTGAGTTACTGAACTTTTCGCCTTTTCACCCAAATGAAATAACTAATTTTCGCCATTAAGCAATTCTGATTATAGTATTTAAAATTCGTATTAACACGTAAAATTTTTATATATCATATATATGTTAATAAATTTCTAGCTTATTGCTCAGTACAGAGTAATGTTACAGTTCAAGAAGAAAAAGGCTCTCTATGGTCAATTGTGCCTATACATCAATGACACCTAAATAGTGTCGTGGCTACTGAACAACAAATGTAATATGCCGGCTGTTAAGTCGTGTAACACCAACTTGAATACGCGAGGAACAATTTACGAAAGGTGAGATGCGGTGGAATTGGTACGTCAGAACCGGTCGCAGCGCCAGCGCTGGGCGATGAGCAGAGATAATAGAAACGCAGTTTAATTTGTCGTTTAGGGCATAATGAGGGCCGAGCCCTGTGATTACGCAGCCGCCGCCGCCGGCCGCTGTTGACGTGAGCTGTTTCCACACCACGGCCAGCGCAGGGCTGCCATGACACATACTTACATACCTACATGTTATATACTTCATTTTAAACACTGGGATGTAAACTTAATAGTTGGCTTTCGATCATTGTCAAACTGATAAAGATTTCTCGTCATTTATTCGTATTATTGTTACACATTATATTTTTATTTTACTTCTGATAATTTGCTGTTAATGAACTATGTTTTAAATTATTACAAATTATCAACCGGTTCCCAGTTCTTTAAAAATAAATAAAACATTTATACCGCCTCGGGACTGTCTTGTTGGTTGTGTTACTTGCAAGCGTGACTGTCAATAAAGTGGTATTGGGTTCGAATCGCGGGTCGGGCACTATTGGATCTGTCTAACTTAGATTTTCTAGTATCTATAGTGGCTCGGAGTGTGGACATGTGCCCGGTGTATGGCAATAGACTCATCACCTAATTCATATTGGGAACTAAACGTAACTGGTGAAACGTGGGAGTGTTCTACACTGTTCTGGTAGAGGTAAAGGTAGGCACCTCTTCAGGGATTACAAGCGTGATATTACGTTAATGTAACGTAAAAGGTTTAAATTAGTAATCAATAAATGCGATTCCAAAATACAATATACGAGTATACATATAAACGTTTATATCTAAGCCATGCAACACTAAATCGTTGAAAACGCCTTTGCTCAAATTGGACAAAGAACTATTGTCATGACATTAATAGCAACATTTGATTGACAGCCCTAGAGGTACATTCGCTCACAACTGTGGACCATCGAACGTGTTAACTCACTATAATTCACGTCGGCTCTACCGCTCTACCACCTCAGCTCTACCCAGAAATGCGCGCGAAGTTAAATCGAGAGTCGAAGTTAGAGTCATGGGAACGCCCGCCCGGCCCGCGGCGAGCGCGCCTCGCGCCCGAGCACCGTCGCTTTAATGAGTGGAAATCGGTATTTTATGGAACGATTTTTTTTTTCGAACAATTTCATGGAATATTTTTTTAAATGAATTCATAACGCAAGTTTATTGCCGCAGGTTAATACGCGTTATATTGCTCAAGTTATTCATAATTCATAAAAGCGAGGTAATTTCGGAATGGACGGAGGTGATTGCGGAATGAAGCAACAACGATAATAATATTTTTTATTAAATTTTGTTTGCTACATAGGTACATACATACAACATTACGATGTTCCTATAATACCACCTTTACATGTTTGTCTTTGTTGGAATCACATTAAGTACATTTATGTCATATAGTATTATTGCTATAATACTCGGATGTATAATTGAACATGGACTTCATTTATTGACTAACTATGTAACATCGCACCTGTAATTTCCGAAGGGCTAGGCAAAGGGCCATAACACCTTCCTGTTTCATTAATTTTGTTCGCGTTCCGTCATGGGATACCTGGGGAGCACCTCGAGGCAGTCAACCAATTAAAACTATAGTAAACATGACTAACGCTCAATACACAATAAAAATAAGATACTCTACATATAATAAGATAAAATAGCACTTAATGAAACTGTCCACGTTGAAACGTAATGGAATTTAATTTCAATTGTTCGTGTCACAGAAGTGTCAAAACTAAAATGTCAAATGTCAAACCTACAATCCATCTGTAAAGTTCCCGCCGTCCACGCTGCCCATAAATAAACTAATGTTCGTCTAAGATCACTTACCGAATGGCCTCACCTTTAAACATGTCATGTCTAATGTATCTTTGCCTTTCAAAAGCTTAAAAACAAAACTCAACAAAACAATTATTGGTTAGCGACTGAAATATTCTTGACCCTGTTAGTGCCGAAATTATAGAATTTTTTTTATAGCAATGGGCTCGCGTTTTACAAAAATCTAAACTGATGGAAAGCGCGATATATCCTAGAATGTAGCACCTTTGCTATTATCCACTATTGTCTTGAATAGTTCCAGCTTGTACGAATGGGAAAAAGGACTTTTTATGTGTATTAATTTCGAGATATTTTTAATTTAACGTGTATTTAACGTTTGATATAATGTAGAGTGGTGGATAACACAATGAATTACGATTCCAGTGTGATACGTTAATCGATCTGAACTGGAGGTTGAGTTCGTGGAACGTACTTTTTTAAATTACTTGGAGATTTTGGAGGCTCCAGAGAAACTCATTACTTCTTATAAATGTAATCCGCGAAAAGCTAGGCTAGTGTACTACACGCCCACGTCTTCCCAGTTACGTTTACGTCGCACCATGGAATACGTGGTGAGCCCGTTGACACACATTAGACACAAGACCAGAATCCGAGCCACTACTACACATTTATTATTAAGTAAATAAATCAGTAGATTCTTTATCGTTTGAATAAAAATAAATGAATACCTTAGGGAAACATTAAAATCAATAAAAAATGAAATTACATTCTAACATCTAAGTATAAGTTTATGGTTACAAAACCGCTTGAAACATTGTGAGATTCAAGAGATATTTAATACCGGCTGTGCTCGCGACTTCGTTTGCGTGTAAATTCTAAAATGTAAGAGTATCTAAGTCACTCCTTTGTACATCAGCTATCTGCCAGTGAAAGCCCCATCAAAATTAGTCCAGCCGTTCCAGAGATTAGCCGGAACAAACAGACAGTCAGACAGACCGACAGACAGACAAAAATGGTAAAAAACATTATTTTGGTATATGTACCGCGTATACATATGTACATATGCATTTAATAAAAAGCGGTTATTTTAATGTTACAAACAGACACTCCAATTTTATTCATCTGTAGGTATAGATGATGTAGACGTTGGTAGCCGGTAGGGACATAAATATTTGATTTAATCAAGTTTTTTTGTGTTATGCTATGTATGATGGAATGAATGCGCAATGTAACGAAATGATGCTTTATAAATGAAACTTTACCCACTACATTTTGTTTATTCTATAGTCGCTACAGGTCCCTTAAGGAATTTGCAGGAAGCGCCAATTGGGATTTCGTTTATGTACTCCTTATTTCATAAATAAAAAGTGTTAAAAGTCCAAAATGGTCGAGTGTTTTATTAAATTTGCTTCAGTAAGCCTATACTAATTTGGCTTACTTTTACGAGTACTTGGAGTTACATATAGTAGCCCGACCAGGAATTGAACCTGACACCCGCTATCCGGTAGTCTGCTATAGGGTGACTAATAAACCATAATGTTTATAACACCACATTAAAATAACAGCGTATGGCATTAAGCTCACCACCTATTCCATATATGGTCATCTCCACACAATGGTTCGCATCATGGTCAATTCCACACATCGCCATCTTATCCCAGAGTAGGCTCAAAGACAGCCTGTGCTGCGGTAATCAAACGGTTCATAAACTAAATGTGTATACACATATGTTTGAACATATTACTAGATAGAGTTTTTTACACCCAGACAGCTACAGGCAGGCACAGGGCAAATATTTCACTCATCACACAAATATTCGTTCTGGGTGAGAATCGCAGCCACGACCGCTCAGCAGTCAGGTACACCAGCCAGCGACAAGCGGGGCAGCCAAATTTGCATCCATAATGTATTTTACCCGTCGATTATACCAATAGGGGGATAACAACGCGCATAGGCATAGGCGCGCCGATCGGCGTTCGGGATATCGGGCAATCAGCGTGGAGGCGAGTTTTAATCTTTTATTCATGCCGGAGCCGCCGCACATTGCAGGGCGGCCGACCTAATGCCTTTCAACTGTTGCTAATAACCTGCCAATTCATCAAACTTGCCTCCAGCGCCGCGGCCATTCCGGCCACTTCGCCTCTCGTTCCACACGCGGTCCCGCCCGTCAGTGCGGCCCGCGTTTTGACACCTTCGGCGAGATTATCCTGTTCTTATGCTTTTTTTCAAATATCGAACAGCGCTAAATGTATTCGTCGATTACACCACTATTAGCTCATATTGTGGGCGATGTTTTACCGGCGTGTGTGTGTGTGAACAGAGTGATGAGAAAGAGAGAGATGTACATAGAAGCAGGTGGAGTCATTAATAATAGCGGTATTTGGCGCACACTATTCCCTACCTACCTCGTGAGGGACCTGACTTGAATGATAATAACCACGTTATGAATATCTTATAAGTGAGTCTTCATCATTGCCAGTCGGTAGGCGCGAAATTCTGAAGATACTTCAAATGCAGCACATACAGTGCAAATTGGTACAGATTTGTATTATTGTAAAACACCTGAGGTTCATTTTCTACGTTTGTGACACCTTTATGCGTATCGACACAATAGCTCAAACATGTACCATCTCTACCTTTATTTTACATGAGTTAATGTTTTACATGTAGACGAAGCGGTTAACTGATTTATTAGTGTAACAAAAAATAAACGATATATATGGAAAGTTCCGTCAGTTCTGCCAACCGTGCCAATCGAACGTACGTTCAGCCGTCACTCAACATAAACATATTTTATCGTTATGTTGGCAACTTGCATACCTATCATAAACCAGCTTATTGTGCGTGCAACCAAGGTATAATATTATTGAAAGGATTTAACGCTGTAAATAACTAATACGATATTCAAATGTCTTGTGTTGCATCATTCGCAACGCAGCTGAATATTCGCAAATTAAACGGATAGGTATTAGAGTTGTCTACTGTTTGCAAAATCGACGACCAATCAATGCATTCATTATGCAGATTTGAGCCAAATAATAGTTAACAAATAATACCCCGATAAGTATAGTATAGGTACAGACGATTTGGGTGTATAATCAATAATATTTATTCAATAGCTGTACCTACCTATACATAAGTAACAATGAAATAAGTGAAAAACATTATAATTTAATAAATATTGGAATGTGGATATTCCTGTATATTCGTATCTAAGGCTATCGAATAGATGTATGGGTAATAGTTTTCCAAACATTACCTTCTATGTTTACTTTGAACACTATTTTACTTACCGATAAATTCTTATTACTGGTATCTAACATCGTAAATGTCAATCAAAACACTTACCTATCGAAATCTGTGAGTCTCGACGAGTCCCGAAAGCCTTTTGCGAACGGATTGGAGTCTATTTTCAATTTGGTGATGAGTTGGTTTTGGTAGGCTGTGACCGCGGTGAACACTGTCTCCGGGAAGACGAAGGTCCGGTGTTGCTCGCGGGACAGGTCGGTGATGGGACCGCCTCCCTCGCGAACCTTCACCAGGTGGATCCGCGGCTGGTACCGATGCATGGAGTTCAGGACGATCTGTCAGGGAGAATAAAATTTAAAGTAAAAATCTGAATCTTTCTGAAATATTTTGAATTATAAATATAGGTATTTCAGATAGTAGCGATAACTCTTGACGTTATAAGAGAATATCTGTTTTCAATCAGAACGACAGAAATATTGATAGTTGGCGATCATTTCTGAAACTTACGTAGACGCATACAAATTTAACCCTTAAAAATGTCTTAAAATTGTCGATCTCAGATGAACGGTAAACCGAATATTGAAACAATCATTTTTGTGATAAAATTTGTTTGTTAAACACTCGATCGATTTTTATACATTCAGTGTTCAGGTGCTTAAGAAACAGTAGTTATATGATAACCAAGATCGTACGAAAACATGATCGTGAGGTCATAAAACTATACAACATTGGCACATATCTGTAAAATGTCAATAAACTATTTATTGATTAAATAATTATTGAGACAATTTACTACCAAGTACTAACTTTGTGTTATAAAAAGGGTGTTTGCTGAAAGCTAGGAAAAGTTTTTTCTGAGTCTTATGTATTTCAATAATAAACATTGAGTGTTCGTACAAGAATATTTCATAGGTAAGTAATCATGATTTAATTAAATATAAAAAAAATATATAAATCAATCTAAACGTACTTAGTACCTACATTTTGCAAAAAATATTTCACTGCAGTGTTAATGGTGAATCGAATTGAGAAATGATAATTAATAAAAAATATTTTGATTGATCTACTTCCGTACGCATGTATAAATATGGCATGTATAAATATATATGTATATGGCTATAACAGTAATGTTTACGACATATTTAATTAAGATATAACATGACAAAATGTAACATTCGGAAATTTGACGAATTATTTCTATATAGGTAGAGTACATATACACATGTAAGTACATATACACATGTAAGAGGTTTCCACACATGTCATCTCATCCCAAACTAGGCTCGAAGAGGTCTTGTGCCATAGGAACCAGAACAGTGATAAAGTACCTACATAATAAATAGGTATATTTAGTACTCTTCGCTCTCTACCTACCTCGTCAGGAACCAAGCGTGATGATGCGTGATGATACAACAATAATAAACATTTTTTTTCTCAACATATCTCAAACTTTATTCAGTTCGCATACAGTTTTCAGTTGAAATACACCAAGCAGTGGTTATTAGTAGGACGTTCCCGTTAATTAATTAAATGCGCCTCGAGTGTGTTATAACGATAGTGTCAGTGATTTCTCATCACGTAACGTCGGAGATAATTAATTGGGCGGCGGCTGTCCGCTGCGATGCGACGCCGCGATACGCTCGTTGTGACCACACGTGCCGCGGACAGTATCGGGACAGGTGCGCCGAAGGTGACATAACGCGGAGTAACATAGTTCCCACCAATTGCAACCAAAAAATGTCCTAATGCGATTGCGAAAATTTGTATCGAAAGATAGAAGAGAATGCCCTAAAACGTTTCATATAATAATTTCAACCAGCTGTATACAAAAGAAGGCGCTTGTAAAAGTATGCAGAGACAAAACGGGATGTCCCAACAAACTCGTAACCCATGGCCACAGCTGTCGGGCCCGAGCCGCAAACGTTCACGAGTCGACGCTGATGAGATAATTAACGTCTATAAATTAATTAATTTGCTGTCTAGTTATTTTTTATTACAAAATTGTATGACTGTAGCCGCCTCGCATCGGACACTCGGAGGGCGGAACTTTAATTACGAACGAACATCACTTCCTACTCCGAATTAATTAATATGTAATGAGCTAGAGATGAGTTTCGTAACGTCCCAGCTGTTGCGGCTAACTGTTTCTATTTACATAACGCTTTCAACAAACAAGAAAATTGTTGGATGTGTCAATGTTAACTTTAGATATGTTATATAGTAATATTTTTTAAGTAGGTACCTATAGTGTGTACCTGATGTTATAAGAAAGATAAATAATCAATGAAGAAAAAGACGAATAATTATGAAACGTTAAATAAATGGATTGTTTGTGATAGACAAAGTTTAAGTACGGACTTTCGGTATAGGTACCTACATTCTGTTTTCCAAACACTCTATTACTGTAGAGTAGTGTATGAAAAATGCCACAGCAATACAGTCCACGTATATTTAAATATTTATTATTAGGTTGAATTTAAATATTTGTATCGCCTGTCTAACTATACATCTACTAGTTTATTGTTCATGTCATCAACGATAGTGAAAATTTTAACGTGGAATTATAAGTATAAAGTATAATAAATATAATAAGAAATAGAAAGTTAATACAATTCAAATATCACACTAATGACTAAGAATATTACATAAATGAACGACAAAACTAACGAATTTGCCACCTTTTAAAATGTTTTGTAATGAAGACTAAAAGTAAAAAATATGTACCTACCTACTAAATTGCTTTATAGGAATGAATTCTATATAATCCTATAACCCCGTTTAATCTGAGAGCAGACATTCATACATTAGTAGAACAATAATGGACTTAAAAAATGCTTCATTATAACACAAATGTAAGATCCCACTCAATTTTTCCATGTTACCCACCCAGGCCGGCTCATGAGTCGGCACTGCATGGGCGGGGCGGTCATCACTGGCCTCTAATTTCCTCACCTGCCTAATGAATCAGCGCCCGCCCAATCATAACTAACGATTAGAGATAAACACCTATTAGTCAATATCTTATCAACGGTCTGAAAGCGATAGTGAGTCTATGATTATTTTTGATTTATAACAGCTGAACTTTAACGTATTGTAGGTACCTACCTACATATATCTCAGAAATAATTAATGCATAGTAACACTGTAAATACTGAAATTTAATGCCCTATTTACGTTATGTTAGTTAGTTTTATCAGGCGTTCGTTTGCGAATACCCTTTGATAATGAAATCCGTCTCCAAGAATATAGGTAATGATCAATGGGTTATAAATAATTATGAAGATGAATAAATACCCATAGTTTTACTATTTCTATTAAACAAGTGAGTAAACTATCTGAGTGTTATATTATAATAGTAGAACACACAATACAAAATTCGATACAAAGTTAATTTAATATTTTTTTTGCACATCCTACACATGAACGCCATGAACACGACGACAGTGCGAAACAAGATGGCGTTTAGATAGCCTTAATCCTATTTAGCGAGGATTGTACAGCGCGTGACACAAAGACGAGTAGGTAACCATAGTAAAAACCAAAAACAAAATGGAAACGTGCACTATTTAGAAACTTATCTATTAAAGAAATCTAGCCGACCAACGCACTAAATAGCTCGAATAAAATAAGATGAAGAAATGTTGTTTAAGATTACTTCGAAGTTCAAATCCTGACGTTATTTTAAATTGGTCACATCTTGTTTAATTACCATAAGACTTCAGCTGCTTCGCTATTCATTTAACACACCAGAGAAGTTAAATAAATATTTAAACAACATTAAATTGTTATGTTGATTTAGATACAACTTGAACTTAATACCTATAGTTTCGATTGAAATAGTTTCGAGGTCACGTTAAATAGGTAGAAATGTTTAAGCAAGAGATATTTGGCACTCGGTGCCGTCTGCATATCCCTCTGCATTATAATAGTTTCACTGCAATGTTTATTGTTGCCCGTTTATATAATTGCGTACATTTAAAAGTTGTTTTTATAACAGAATTCAAAACAATCTAACATACTCGTATTTTATCAACCTACTGCTTATTCTATTGTCTTCAGAACATTGAGATATTAATATGTTACCTAATCGTACTTTAACTGGGAAATAGTATTTAAATAAATTACTAAAATTAATATACTTATGTTTATTACGGCATGGGATGAATCTATGTAATGCTGTGGGCACAATAGATGTCGGTTGTTGTATCTACCCACGTATCTAGATAACGTTACGAGCATCAGACAAGCGCGATCGATCAACTATGCTTGAAGGACAACACATCAATCATACCTTAGCCTATAAGGTCTATTAGGTATCAGCGGAGGCGAGCTCGTAACTCCTTGTGAGCACACGAAGTATCGTATAAGCTACTACCGACGACACATCCAGGGGATGCGGTACCACCCACTGCGCCCCTCTTGGCGCCGCCACGCGATATCATTCTTTAATGACTGCGAAGTAAAGTATATGTTGTGGTGCTGGTGCCGCGTGGCTATAATTGCGGTCGGGGCGGTGGGAGGGCCGTGGGGTGGAGCGGAACATGGCGGACGGCGGGGGCCAGATGGCGGCCGAACGTCGCGCCGACAGCACGTCTCGTGTTGTATAGTGCAAGATTAAAATTTAATATCCTCTCGTAATTTTTTACTATTATGTTTAGCTGTATAACATTGACACCTTTTAAATGTTATCAATGCACAACTGTTGATTTTCTGAGTAAGTGAATCTCGTGAAATCATTAAAAGGTTCCTGTAGGTACCTATATCTAAATGTTCATGGCAAGGAGAATCCTTTTTAAAGGACAGTAAATTGAAATATTTAAAATATCAGAGGGTACATGGAAATTACGGAAATAAAAGCTACATAAAAATAAATAAACGATTTATATCCTCCAAGTCGTATCCGTTTACGGCGATCCATTGGCAGCACGCCTGGCGTGCGCTCTGGTGTGACTGGAAAAACCAGAGTTTATCCTCAATATTCGAATATGTATGGAAATTTGGTTGAAGAGGTTGACCTCTATTAAGACGCACCTATAACATAGCAGGTGCATGGCAGGAGTGTATAACACTCCGCTGCCAGTCCTTCGAGGAAAAACAAGGGCGGTGTCACGTGTACAAAAATAAATAAACATGTAAATATTATCGTATCTACATATAGGTAAAAGTGAGGAGGCGGATATCTGTCGCCTGCGGATCCCGAATAAGCCACGTCGATATTTCGATTAGCGCGCCGGCCGCGGATTACGGCGGATTTGCGCCTCCGCCATCCAGCGCCTACAAATTGCCCAATTTATACTCACCTACCTGCGCCGTAGGATACACTTATTTACGTAAACATTTCACTCGATTGGGTCTTTGTCGCAAAATATTGTATATTAATATTTAGACCCACAACGCTGATATAACTAACATTGATTTTGAATAGTATTTTTTTTTTAACACTATTAAAATCAAAGCGAATAGGCATTTAAGACATCGCAAAATATAAACTGCGTTGTAATGATGAAAAATTCATAAAAACTTGAAGGTGCTTCAGTGCAAGCGAATAAATATTAATCATGTAACGTTAACAGATAGGTATAGGTAGGTATTATAGGTACCTACCTATAGCAATTGCATCAACTCCTGTTCCACGGGACGTATGACATAACTGGCGGGACGTGGGAGTGTGCTACCTCTACCTACCTCGTGGAGATAACGGAGGCGCGATGCTATGTTATTAAGTAAACAGATTGAAGTTGGGCCGGCCGTCGATATTTCGATTAGCGCGCCGGCCGCGGATTACGGCGGATTTGCGCCTCCGCCATCGCCGCGCAGACAAATTGCCTCATTTGTACCTACATCGTACTCCTGCATAACCTATTCCTGTTTTTGCCGAGGGGATGGGTTCATTTATCTGCACAACCTATAACCTTACTGCCATTATTGGGTAAAATGGCAAAAAAAAACGGAAAATTTTGAAATTAACTTTAGTACCCAACACCAATTATATTTGTATCAGTGTTTAGTTTGTCTGTATATGTACAATACATGAAAAATATATAATATGAAATTGGACAAAGTTAAAGAAATGAAAGTTAGATAAAACAAGGCTTCCTCTTCATCGTACACAATACAATATATAAGTGATTTAGGGACACACGGCGATATTATATTTGAAATTTATATTCATTAGGAACGTAAGAAATAGATAGACATGCGCTTGGATGAACGCAAGCCTATAATACTAGATTCGGATAGCAGAACTGAAAGCTAAAATCGTTTTACTATAAAACTATAAATTCTGAAATCGGCGCGCAAGTAGGGATAGAGATATTTGGTATTCAGTGCTCTCTGGCTACCCTCTAAGAGACCTAGCATGACGATACCTATACTAATAATTCACTACGAAGCAATGTGCACGTCCAAAGAATAGCGACTCATACAGTTTGTTTCTCCTGTAATTATTAATGAAATGTCTCCACTTCCGTTATTTTCGTTGAAGAAATCCAATCTAAAAAAAATATTTATAGGTACATACCTACACCCAAACTATTACTGTTACATTTATAAACAAAAGTCATCGACCAATCCTTGATAATAGTATTATCACTGTAACATTAGAGTATTGTTTTACCCTCACGACTATACTCACGATAAAGACGTGGGCAGTACCTACGCACTTACCTACCTATACAATTCCGTAATATCATGCTGTCAGTTACCCAGTAAAAATAATGAATTTATATATGCAAACAAAACGTGTCCATTCAATATAAGATGTCAACAGATTCAAAGAACATCGTTGCGTAGGACGTACAGTCGCGCACAGCCGCTCTTACCGCGGATTTTATTTAATTCGTTTATATTTGTTCCAATTATAAAACGTAACATATTTTCTATGCTAATGTACATATTTTATACGATAGTATACATTTTTTATAGAAGTGCATAAGTTTATGTAGGTATTATCTAGCTTATCAACACTCTGATTATCATAATAAGTCTGCATTATGTTTAGTTTACGAATGTGGAATTACTGTGTGTGGAGATATTCCAAAATATTTATTTATAATATGATGTACCTACAATGACATAAAAAAGTAAACTTGGACCTCGTTTTCAGATGTGGAGTAACAAGTTTCATAACAACTTTGTGCGCGACAGTACAGAGCCACGAAGGTTAAGTCAACAGCGGTTGAGAGACGTGAGATATGAACACTTAAAGTAGCAGATATCAAACGATTTACATAACTTATACCAGAAAAACGACCAAATTATGTTTCAATATATTTAAACGCTAATGATTATGAAAATTATGATTATTAACACATTTAAACTACACGTGTATAAATTTTCTCTTAATAACATTAGAATACCAAATTATGTACGATAAGGTTTCCAATATTTTATTTTATTGATGTGGGTATGAACAGTTAACAAATATTGTTTATGATGTTCCATTGCGTTTCCAATGATAAATAATTTACGATCAATCAATAAATATATTTATATATATATGCAATAAATAATACCAATCTGGCTTCACCGATTTGATAGGTACCATAAGTAGGTAACAGTTAACTGAAATTGATTACATGAATGTGCCTATACATTTATATTATGTGTTGTCTTCATGTTATAAAAAAACATTCCTAATCATCAAATAATAGGTGAAATCAACAACCCTGAATGAGCACAATTATTCATCAACAACCCCGAACGAATACAATCATTTACCTACGTCAGCGTACACGTGCAACTCATTTTACAACGCGATATAAAACATATGTCGAGACACCTAGACACAACAACCAACGAGATTTTAGGTCACATCAAAATGATTACAGATTCCGTACAGCGAATATATTGGTAAAGGTCCGTAATAAATGACAGGGGATAAATCACGGCAATACTGAGTAAGCTAGCCTTTAAAGCACTGACAGCTCACATCTTTTATTAGCGCCTGGTTCTCATATTCAAATCACGACACCTACCATTAAAATAACTTAGACTCGCATACAACGTTCATCATAATATCGGTGGCAATAAAATATACCTCGTACAAAACATACGCTCGTAAAGTGAGTGACACGGGCTGTGATGTATAAAAAGTGGTCAATTGCTGTTTAAATAGAGGTACCTACGTTGCACCATCACCTGGGGTGCCACGATAAACGTCACATCGGAATGAAAAAGGAGAAATGGTACAAAAAAAGTCCTCCGATTGAAATGAAGTGAGACGAGGAGAAACAAACGCGGCCACAAATTTAAGTGAGAAATGCGATGTCGCGTCGGACGCCCCCCCGCGAGGCCGCGACCACGTCTCAAGCTCTCGGAGGGTTCTTAACGTATCATTACAACGTTTTGATTAATACGCGGGGTGCTATCGTTGGCGTCGCGTCATAACGACACCCGCCATCCATAACTCTGCTAAATGAGCTCACCTCGAGCGGGTCGAGATGTATTTGCATACAATGCACGAGACTACCAGTTCCTATTACCCATAGACCACATTCCATGGCATAGTTTACGTTGAAGCACGCGCATCGCATCGCGTAGTAAAAACTATTTGGAAGTGTTGACTTAATTTATTAACAAATTATTACTCCTTAAATAACAAATAATTACAATAATAAAAAACTGGAAAATGAAAATTAATAAATGCATTTAAAGTTTGATATAACTTTATTTCTCTATGTTACATTATTTTTTCAACGGTCTTATCGTTCTACTGTTGGAATATGGGTCTCCTCTCATAATGAGAGGGATAGGTCATAGTCTGCCACGCTGGCCAAGTGCAGGTTGTCAGACTTAACACCCCTCAAAAAAGATTTTTTTTTGAGAACTATAAGGGTGTGCGTTTCCTCACAAAGTTTTCCTTCGCCGTTATAGCAAGTGATATCTAAACTTAAAACACACATTTTTAGAAGGTGCGCGCTAGGATTTGAACCCGGTCTCCCGGTAAGAGGTCGAATTTCATACCACTAGGCTATAACTGTGTTACATAATCACGAATAATGTTCAAAGATGAATCTATCGGCGGTAAGTACATTTTATCAGATAATGATTTTATATTTTTCTTTACTAAATTCATATTCATATCTCTAAAAACTGCGGTATCATTAGTGGTTTACATACTTACCCGTAGTCACCACTCTAACAAGTTAACTGGCTGTCTCTGACCACCGGATCGTTGCCAACGCAACCGCACACGACAGCCTACAGCCAGCAGTAAGTATCAAGTTTACTAAGCGAAAGTGAACGAACAAGAGATTGACTAACAAACATATCAATTTTAATATACATAAAACATATTTAACGCCCTACTTGAAACGTTACGTTTACCGTTTGGTAAAACTATCAACCTTAATCATTAACTCCAATCAATAAAGTTGCATAACTGAAAGTCTGTTAAAGGGTTCATTTAGCACAGTCCAAAATAATAACCAATTACCAACTTTACATGGTTCAAAATTACAAGGCACTCGTAATACGCAACATTGTAAATGTTTTGCGAAAGAAAAGAGAAACCATTGGCTACATATAAATCGCTAAGGTTGAATAATAGTTGACTAATATATGTTGAGTCCATCATATTTTAGTGTTTTACGTAAAAGAAATGTTGGACATTGCAATTTTTATTCTCTCTAAGGCTCCCCGCTCTATTATTACGAATCATACAGACTTGTGTAAAAGGGCTATGCAGTACGGGGATACTTGCATGTTACTGGTCCGCTAATGAGCGCCACTGATGGCTTGAACAAGGTAAGATTACTGGATTTTAAGTCCGTTCGCCACTTTTGCCATAAATTAAATTTTATTCACCGCTTGGCATCTATGATTTTAGAATACCCATTGCCCTTCATTTCGTTATTAAAATCTTAAGAATCTATTTGAAAATATAATAAAATTGTTTAACGTTTTACAGTAAAACAGAATCAATTATCATAAAACTGATAGGGTGTCTGTAATTTTTACCGATATTCGAGTATTATACTCGATAGGACAGGATCGTTGTTTGATTATAATCGCAATTTCTTCAATACTACCGTGCAATCACGACTAACATGTATAATTAAAGCTATACAGTAAAATAAATTAATGTAAGTTAATACACTGAACAACAAAAATGTTCCAATTTAGATTTTCTAGTAGTGGCTCGGAATCTGGATATGTGCCCGATGCATGGCAATAGGCTCACCACCTATTCCACAGTGGGACGTAAACG
>DWDU01000592.1:0-17991 GCA_018245575.1 Jemadia suekentonmiller | reverse complement strand
AGTCTGGAAATGTGCCCGATGCATGGCAATAGGCTCACCGCCTATTCCATAGTGGGACATAAACGTAACTGGTGAAACGTGGGCGTGTTCTACATTCCTCTGCCTACTTCTTCGGGGATTACAGGCGTCATATGACGTTATAGTACTAAGGTAACTTTACCGTAGTATCTACTTAATAATATATCATTTAGTTTGCCTTGTGGTGAGAAGGCTCTGACAGCTGAGCTGAGGGGTCGTGGTTTTTACTTCCGCCCAGGAATAATGTTTTTTGATGAGCACGAGTAATCGATTTGAGTATTTTAACTGAATGTAAATTAGAAAAGATTTGTTCCTGTGACCCTGCCATGTTTTCTTGGAACGAGCGCTTGGCCACATCACCGTGTTGCTGTGCAAATATAAACAAAAACATATTGACTTACGGCCTTAAGATTACACAAACAATAAAACTTTCAGATGCTCCATCGTTTCTAATTACAGCAATAAAAGAGATTAGCATCGCACAGCGGCGGGGCGCGCGGCGGCGCGCGGCGGCCGCATCAAAGCGCGTCGATACGATCGGCCGCGCGACACCTCGCCGCGCGCCGCTCGCATCTCCCCACTGATAACACCGCTGATAACTACATCTTTATATGTCTAGTGCCAACTTCTACTGTGTACTTCTGTTGCCAGCAACTAGTAACAACTGTTCGGCCTTTAGATTTTTGTGTTACATTTTCATAAAGTCGTACAAATTGCATAAATCGTACCCCAGTTTCTTGTTAGCCATTCTGTTAGAAGCGTAGCATTAACATTTATAAGTATTTAAGTACCTAACAGTAACAAGTGACTGCCTCATTGGTCGTGTTGATTGCTAGTGCGACTGCCGATCGAGAGGTCCTGAGTTCGAATCCCGGATCGGGCACTATTGGCTATTTCTAATTTAGATTTTGTAGAAATCGCTCAGAGTGTGGATATGTGCCCGGTGTATGGCAATAGACTCACCACCTATTCCACGACGCAAATGTAACTGGTAAAACGTGGGAGCGTACTACACTCTTGTGCGTGCCTCTTCGGGAATTACAGGCGTGATGTTACGTTAACAATAACAATAAACGTCAAAGCATGAGCGCACTTCTTATATGCGCTGCCAGTGGCCACTCAATAACCGTTAACGCACGGAAGCTGCTTAGGTTTTTTATATCAAAAGGCCTTGCAAACAGATAGAAGTCCCATTTATGGTAAGTAATCACCGGCGCCCACATACATCTACAACCTCAGAAGAATTACAATGTACAAATTTTTTAAGAGGAGATATCCAATTTGATGCATCAAATGAGTTTACTTCACCGGCTCGCGCTCTTCGAACAATATCAACGAACAATCTTCGCCCCGATTATTACATACAAATAACAATCATTGTATTGACAATGCAATAAAACAGTTTTAAGCGGCTGCCACGGTTTGAATTGCACGTCAAGGCACAGTTCGACTGTAGCATCACGACCTCGCGGTTCCCACGCCGACGCCGCTTTCCCCCAGCGGCCCGCCGCGAGACCATTGTCACCAGAACGAGCCACCAGTGGCCACAATGCCTCAACAATAACCAACGGAGAACAGTGCTCGGCGGCAATCGATCGCGATTGTTCCGCTCTTGATCAAACAGTGTACCGCAAGCGAATGAGTGGTCGATCAAGGTGAAAATTGACGGCCATTGCAATTTCACGCCTCTGATGTCATTATTGTTCTTACACCGAAATCCACGCGATGGACGGCTGTTTCACCTGTCTGTAGCTATTTTAATGGCTACGCCTTTGTTATTGTACAAAACATGGCAATAATATCTCGACAAATATGTTTATTTGCAAGGTGCATAATGGTTGCCACACTGGCTTAAAATCATAATAGCTATTGCTACTCTGTCCAGTAACGTAATCATATTTTCGGCTCACAACGCACATTGTCAGACTAAAACGTAATACTACGTAACACAACATTACGCCAGTAATCCCCAAAAGAGATAGGCGTCAACTTTTAAATTAATAAAAATCATCACTGTAAAATAAACGTTATCACCTCAAATGAAACATGAACTTAAGTTTTCGCGTAATTTATTTCTTAACAAGCAGTGTGAACCTGAACATTTCGTAGAAAACAAACAAAGACTACTGCCCTCGTGAAATTGTTTTGTGATGAAACAAGCGTAACAAAATTATAAATCTTTGTTATTTATACATTTAAATTCGAAATACAAAATTACGAGTGGCCAACAGTGCTAAACACTGAATGTGCTCTTGGTAGTAAAGCGACTAGTAAACTGTGATAAAAACATTGTTTTATATATTTTTACCGACCTACAATTTTTACAAGTGATACTCCTGTACATCTGCCATGACTCCATGCTGTTCGGCGCCAAAGTGTGTCAACGTCAATGTGTCACCGCTGTCAATATGACGTTCAGACATCCAAATTACCCTTTCCTCCTTACAATATATAACTTGGCAAACGGGCAGACGGGCCACCTGATCATAAACAATACCAGAGCAGATGCCCATACGTTCCTGGCATTGAAGGAGAGCTCTTATCACGACCTACTTGGAGATTCCTACATCGTAACACGCCGCAAACACCTCGAAGGAATCTCACTCATCTTAGCCAAGTAGTAAATACATACCTGAAATATGCCTAATTATGTCTGTATAATTATACGATTCAACTAATTTTTTAACAATATTAGTAGGAAGTAGGAATGCTAATGATTAATTATTGTTTTGAATTCTTGTTTTTCGTTGGCATGCTAAGGAAAGGACGCGTCGATGCTCATTAGTGGTATATGGTGAAGCTATGTGCAGCTTATAGTGTAAAAAGAGTAAAACATGTCATGATTCCATGACAAGCCGCGATTGAAACTATCCTAATATGCATACAGGAAAAAACAAAATGATGTTTAGAGTTAATACCAACTTTTCTCAGTAGTTCAGTGTCAGTATTTTGGCAAGTGGACGGTGTGAAGCAAGTGTTGCGTTTGCATGTAGACGTCAAAGTTTAATTGAACAGCGTGAACATTGCCACCCGGTACTCAGTCGGGATTGGCCGCCACCCCTTGGGACAAAGTATGACGTCCTAAAGTGAACTGCTATACATACATAAAGACGTTAATATAATTGTCGGTTTGAAGTCTTTCCAGAATAATTTTACAAATTGCCTAAATCTGAACTTCAGAAGCAGACCGAATCTTTAAGTGCAACTAGTAGTAAAACAACTCAATAAATCCTACAAGCACGGTGTATGAGTATAATTTAATCAAATAGAGCGTAATGCAGGAGGAGGTTCATTGTTGCCACCTCAGGTGACCCTGCGCCGCCCTCGCCCGCCCGCTTATTATCTTTGTGCGATCTCGGCGTGCTTAACGCATGAATACACGGCCCATTCATTTGAGCGCAATTCACCATAGAAACAATAAGCGTACCCTTCGCCCGGCTAAAAGACTACAAAACGTGAAAAAACTTATATTGTACGCGCTTCTTGGGAACCCTTTAATACTGGCGAGGGCAATCGAATGTTTAAAACACTGCAATCGAATATGAGTCGGTGGTGGCGAATGAATGCCGGCGCACAACGGCGGCGCGGCGCGGGCGCGGGTGTCGTGTGTCGCCCGCGCCGCGCCGGCCGCGCCCGCTCCGCTCGCCGCCGACACACGATATCGCCTTTTTATTTCATAATTTCTACACAATAGAATCGCTGCAAAGGCGTAGGGCGAAGACAATGCGCCCGGAGGCAAAAACGGCTCGGAAACCCTTTATATCCAATTTATTGTCTCAAAATAAAATCGGGTGCAAATTAAAATACGATCTGAAACCAGTCCTGCCATTTTTTATCATAGCCATACAACATGTATTATATTACTCGCTGCCTATTTCCTATACCTACGATAAAAAGAAGTCTGGAAAACCCGTGCATTCAGTATGTTTCTTGAAAAAAAAGCAAAACACAAAATATTACGGAACATTTGATTTAATAAAACGGAACATTTCAATGAATACCATTGTACGGTAGGTATTGACAAAGAGACAAATGATAATGATGCTGGTGAGTTCGTTTAAGAATAGGTACATTACTATGCACTTGCGAAGAAGAATTGCCTCCCCAAGTAGGATGTGCGTTTCCGTGATAAAGGTAAGGTGTGGTGTTCAGATGTACGCTTGGATTTTTAATTCCCTGCGCTGCTGTGTAGCCGGGGCAGCAAGTCCAGTGGCGATGCCAATAGCGCCTATAAAAAGGTTGCGGATCGCTCGCAGCTCCATCTACCGATTGGCTAGGCGGCGCCCGCTCGTCCCCGGGGCCCTATACGAGAAGCGAAATGGGCCCCAGAACACCCATAAGAGAGCGACCCCGCCCGCCACGGCCGAATAATTAGGGCTCTTTGTTTAGATAGCGGCAATTTTATTTGGGAGAGAACGGGCGCTGGGGACGTCTTCGGCCATTCCGACCGCCCGATATTAATAAGATACGTGTACGGAGAATAACACACCACAACAACATTCGGATTTAATTTTTCCATCCTGTTAGCAATTGTTTCATTAAACGATATAGATTCACATGAAGGCAACACACAGGTAGTTAACCAAAACAAAACAAAACTCAATCCATACGTCTTATAGCTTTGCCATCAAACTTACGAAGTACGAATAACAATAGCAGCGCGAGTTCATAGAAAAGAAAAGGGGAATAAAGACGCGACAGCCAGCGAGCAATATCACATAAATAATGCAGCCAGCAAAATTGGGATTTTGATTTGTTTTCTTCGAAACTTTTATTTGTCTTTGAAGTGAATGGGCTAACTGAACATAATGCCCGCCTCCTTTTGTCTCCTGCGAAGAAGAGTGCAAAAGTTTTTGTTCAAAATTGCAAAATTAAATTGGGTGTGAAAACATTTAATACTTTTAATATCGATTTTTGTGTACTGTAAAATAACAATACCTCGACTTTAAAACTGAATGCAATGTTAAGGATAGTGTCCAGCGTCGTTGCCTCACACAGTACCGTCCTGCATATCGGAGAGAGCGGCGGGGGTACTTGGAGCGCGCGCGGCGCTCCGCGGGGGCCGCCGGCAAACCTTTGTCTCGTCCCCGCAAACTTGCCATAAATGTTAATATGGGATCTCACATTTGAATATCTATTTCTTCGCGAGGCCGGTTCGTTAACGCGGCCTTGAATTTTAAATTTTATCGTCGCGCTGGGAGCTCCGCAGATGAGGTGCGCGCCTACGTGATCTCCCCAAGAAAATAACCCAAACTTCTTTTTGTTTGTCTTCTTTTGTGTGATAAAACTGAAATGCTGTAAGCCCTTTGAACACGTGCAATATTAATGTTTTACTATGTCTCGACGAACTACATTGCGGTCAAACCGTAGTTATTATTACATCATTACGCCCGATCCTTATGGAGTAGACAGGGACCACCGCTTGCCAGGTATCTCTTACCATACAGAAGTCTCGCGCTTTTTCTACATTCATCATTCTCTTCATATTGTCTGCAATAGTTAACTTATAACTAACAACTAACTTAAAAGATATACGAGTAGGCACAATTGCTTAATCCATGTTTTACTTTTTGTATTTAACATGCTCACCTACTAGAAAAGCCTTTTTGAACGAAGTAAGTATGTACAAGTATAACTAGCTAAAATATTGTTCATATACACTTTTGTACCAAGGCAACAAAGGAATATATTTTAAGCTATTTTCTACCAAATCCTCCCAAAGGAACAAATTTGAGATTAAAGCTAAACAGAATGAGACCCTGTAGATCATTAATCAACGATCAAATAGTTATGTCTACAACACTCATATTATGTTTCACAGATAAAGACCATTCTTTTCTTATTTTTCTCTTTCGATCATTGTTGCTATTTCGTATTTAAACGTTACCTACAAAAACAAAATGGCAAAACACATAGTTAATAAAAACGAAATTTAAAAATTGAAACAATAATTCTTGAATACTATTCATCATCAAATGCTCATAACTAAATATGATTTTCTACTTGTATTTGTTTAATATGATTAATCCTATCTGTACAATCTTATTTGAACCATGATTATTATTATATAATTGTAAATTAAAAGTAGTCTGAATGAGAGCAGCGCGACAGGCGGCGTGCTGCTTCCACGAACACTAGCTACAAACATATGCTCGACTAAATTAACTCACGGTTACCAGACACAATGATGTAGTTAGGTCTAGGGGCGCACATTAATTAGGAATTGTAACAGTTGCTTAATTGGAAAATTTAAGATTAGCTCTGATATTAGTCTTGCCTACTGTTTAATCTCTTGTATTGTAAAATCAGGCTATCATACATACATCTATTACGTACTAACTACATATACAGAATAGAGCCGCAGTACACTTCCAATGATATGCTTTACATGTTATGTATCTCTCAAATACATTGTCTAAATGTGATAAGGATTTTTTAAGAAGTAGTTATACTTTTCTCAGCAGATATGTGAAAAGCTCAATCGCATTTCAGGAATTGCCGTCTTCCCAAAACAATTAGGTATTCTTAGAAAACAATAAAATTCAGCGAAGTTGAAGAAACGTTTGATGCTGCCCTACGTGAAAGTATATGCAATGAGAACTAAATTGCAAATACTAATTTCAAACTTAATCTTTGTTCACCTTCGCACGGCTATCACTGTGTGCTTCCTATTAATTTGGCCAAATAAGAACCAACAACGAAATTAAAACTGCTCCTCCGACTCACAAGCAACTACACACTACAGCAATGAACATAAATATCGAGGTTTGTTTTGAAGTTAAGTATACACAGCAGTAAACATTATAATAAACAGAAACTATACTAGTGCGAGGTTATACACAGGAAAATATTTTTATTACATATTGCATCAGCACAGTAGGTCCTGTACGGGACTGGGAGAGAACACTGAGAAACAAATATCCTTATTCTTACAGATCTTACTGACAGATCGTTTAAATAGTGATGAGCAGAATTTGTTATAAATAGATTTTATTGCATACATCGATACTCCTGGAGCAAAGTTTTCCTACATTTATAATGAGCAGCCATTAACCGGCCCCCGAATCAGGAAGTCACGACAGGAGTTGGTGACGAGTGGAAAGTTAAACATTTTACATTTTAACGCCCAACCCCCTGTCTGACCCTCAATTATTGAAAATGCATTTCTACACGCGCCCCGCGCCCGGAGCGCCGCGCCACATCGCAAATGCACATTTTAAACTGCACCTGATTGCAGAATCGTGTTACTATTCCGACTAATAAAAGTCAGCCCGCGCTCATTTTAGACTGCGATCAGGTGTGTTAATTCGCTTATAAATGTCATTGTTCACAGCCGAATACCATTTATTGTAGATCGTTTCTACCCCCGTTTTTGTAACTTTCACTAAATTTACATCACCTTGTAAAGTATAATAATCTTTGAAGTTATCTTACGTTTCAGCTTGTTCAGTCACCGTGATAAAAAATAATAATTTTATATCCGAATTAAGCGTATATTAGAAATCTATAAACAACAAGATTTAGCTATCTAGTAATGCATATTCTTACGGCAATACAAGTCAAGATTACTAATATGTATGTCCACTCCACCTAATTCCAGTGCTAAGCACAAATACTTGCATTGTTATGTTCCACTTTGAGACAGAGGTAAAAATTAAGATATAAGCAATAAATGAAGCAGAAATCAATAATATAATGTAACCGATTTATTTATAAATCAGAAATAAAAGCATTCGCGGACGCAGCCGGCACAGTCGGCGCGTGCTAAGTGACGAACGGTGTACACAATTTGGGGCGTCCGTTTTAATTGTAAGTTAGGCACGGGCGCTCGGCGCGCGCGGTGCAAGTTTAGCTTCGAATTTTCTACCGGCGCCACTTCGCAAAATGTTCCCGTTTTGGCTTACCGCTTTTACAAAATATGCAATTAGATTTGAATACGTCTAGTTAACTTTTGAATCCTAAAACGGTTTCGATATTTAGTTTCAGAGGATTTGCTATTCTACTTTGTATGTACTTTCTTTGATTGTCAAATTTTAAGAGCAGTCAAGGATATGATTGGTTTAATAGATAAAGATATATGCTATTTATGGTTCATTATAAGAAAACAGAAGACAACGATCAATTTATTTAATAGATACACATGAATAAATTAATTAGGTACTTAAATATAAAGATTTAGGGACTTTATGTTTAAAAATCAGTTCAAATAAAAATAATATTTTGTTATATTTACCTCTACTTGATATCATATATGTATACACAAATAAATACATAATAAATATTGAATATCAGACAGGTTGAGACACCGAAATATGTAGTTAATATTTGAATAGTGGAAAGTGTAAAAAGTATAGCGAAGGTAGTGCGGCAGGACAGCGGTAACGGAGCCCTGGAGGGCCTTCGTGAAGGCCCCGCTTCGCAATACTGCCGAAAAGATAAAATGAACATAAAGTTGAAAAGCAGATATTCGCGCTCGGAGGAATCGTAGTGTGTCTCCCGGCGACACTAAACCGCGGCTGCTGCTCGGGCCGGCAACTTGCCGGGAACGAGCCGCTTGCGGAGCCGTCGCGCGCTTACACGCCTCCACTACCGAAACTCCGCGCTTTACATGCTCGCTCCGAGGGTTAGACAGATTACATGGCTTAATTTACAATCACTTGATTCAAAATATTAGAAAGGTGAAACGAGGCGGTAGAGTCAAGACGAACGTTACTGATATTATCATCTTGGTAACCGATTACACGACGTGCACGTAACTTGGTTCAGAAGCCAGAAAGGACAAGTTAAATGATAAATCCATTCGTTGGTCGTGTTGGTTGCAAGCGCGACTGTAGATCAAGAGATCCTGGGTTCGATTCTCGTGTCGGGCACTATAGAATTTTAGAAGTTTGATATTCTAATAGTGGCTCGGAGTCTGGATTTGTGCTCGGTGCATAGCAATAGGCTCACCACCTCCATACTGGGACGCAAACGTAACTGGTGAAACGTGGGAGTGTACTACACTCCTCTGCCAACCTCTTCGGGGATAATAGGCGTGATCATTATCATATCAACATTTGATAACGTAAAAGTTACCTACTCACTTCAAAACTTTATAGTCATGAAAGATTTTCCATTCGCTACAATGAGAACTTTAAGATAACCTTAATATAACAATTTGGATATTAAGAGACATTCTAATGTTACGTAATATGTCTAACATACTTTTGCTATACAATGTGAAATACAAACAAAATTGTATTAATTGTATATAATTTTAAACCTAAGTAGTCATAAATTCTATGAATTTGTGCCAGTTAGTAGTACAAAAAATAAACAATAATGCTTTTGATATTTCGCTTATCAACTGATTGTATAATTATATTATAGTTTAGTCTAATTTATGAACATATTCCAAACTTACCCGATTCAAAGCTGTCCATGCTCTCCGATTTTATATCCATATCTGAAAAAGAAAGTCACTGTGTTAATATTTTGCCATCAAATATTGATATGTATCGCGGAGGGACGGTGGGGTTGAGGGACTCAATCAAGGAAGTTCCGTAAAGGGAATAACTTCTTTTATTTCAAGGGTGTGACCGCATCGAAGTTTATTGGCAAAAGTGAAACTAGCGTCACCTAAAACGAGGCGTCCTACCAGCGCGGTGCCTGCGGCCACTCCTCGCAATCCACTCGCGACCAAGCCGGGAGAGTTGGACCTTTGTTTTAAATTCGCCCTTCGAATACGTGATCCGTTTTAAAGTTTCGATAAGTCCATTTAAACGGCAGTCCGACCTTTCAGTTGGCGTCGGTAATTTTGTTAACGTTGTATTTCTTTCTCAATCGGTACTTTTATATAGCGTATTACAGTCACACAAAATTTACATGAGTATTGCAGTATCATTATAAATCCTTTTATCGTTTTATTCCACACAGGTTCCCTCTCAGAAATGAGTAAGGCCATAACGTGCCACGCTGGCCATGTGCGGCTTGGCAGACGTATACTTACGTGTAATTTATTTCGCTATTTCAAAACAATAAACAAATCTATTAAATAAAATCAAAAACTGGACAGATTACGATCAATTTGTTTTATTTTAACTTCTTAGACGCTTGAACCTTATCTTAAAAATATATACTTTATCTTCAATTAATATAAAGTTATTACAGCTTTAAGAAACTACAACTTTTAGCATTTTTAAAGATTAGAATTATATGTCTTTTTCTTCAATATTTTGTATGTTTTCTTCTATGCACATAAAATATATTTTAAATAACAACGCAGAAGAAGTCGCGCTTATTAGCTAGTTCGAAATGGACATCTTCAAAATGTGTCGTACGTATTGTATTTGCCTTGCCATAATCCGCAGTTTTAAGCCATTGCTAATCTAGAGGCAAGGTCTGGCCGCAGGGGGTTACTAATTCGGTCTTGTGAGCCCAATCGCGGCGCCCGGCACCCGCGGTCATTAATGTTGCAGGCTGCGCGCTCTGGCGGGCTCCTACATATTTACGTCCGCTACTTAGTACCAGGATAGTACCATTAGCCTGATTAAGTACACTCGATTGTATGGATAATGATCTAACTTATACAACAGTCATGTTTACATGAAATATTTACTACAATTATTTATCAATATATCGCAAACTTATTCTATGGTCTAATTAATTAGTTTTAATGGATCGATCATGGAGTATTTGGTAATTGGCACTGTACAGCTAGTTTTGCCTAATAGACATACACAGACTAATCGTTTGCTATTTTCGTCGATATAATTTTTCGGTCCCATACAACTATTAACAAGGCTTAAACCTGCTAAAAATCATAGTGAAAATAGTACCTTACAAACGTATGATGTGTAGCGAGGTGAGTTACTGGAACAGAGCAGTACCGTGGCGTAGCGAGCGGCGGATATTAAATAGATCCCGGCGGAGTGGGCGCGCCGCGGCGGCTGGAGGCTCTAAGGCTGCCGCTAGATTTCCCGCGGGAGCACGTTAATTTTCTGCCGCCTTGAGCATACTGCTCCCCGGGGGCGCTACCTTTCGCGGAGCCATTCAGACTGAAGGTGTTATTCCGGTAACGCCGCTGACTGATGCCGATATGCCTCTCTTGAGGCGCTTTCTTTACCTACTGTCTAATATAAAGACATATCAACATATTTCTGACAACTAATACAATTGTTTATTTATTCTTATTGTGTCTATTATTAAAATGAAATACAAATGATCAATATCCAGGCTGTAGTAGTTACATAAAAAAATACTGAACATGCCACAAAATTTTGGTTGATGAAGAAGCCGACGCCATGCTGTCTTATTATGATGCAATACTGTGATATGAGAGTCACAGTTGCTACTATAATCACTTGACCAAAAGTAACAGTAATCAATAATTTTATCAGACGTAATTTCAGTGACAACTTATGAATTTACGCTCAATAATATTGTTGTTTAGGGAAGCAAGAGCAGCAAACGGGCAAGTAGCGGTCACATATTAATGTCGGCGACCGCCCGTAGATGTCTGCAAACAACCTCGAGCAGGTCTTAGAATAGGACTGTCAGTGTCAGTCATACAGTTAATATCAGTTGCTTATATAATTTTGTTTTATATGTTTATTTGTTTGCGGAAGAATGGCAGGTGATATATTTAGAATGTGTGAAGTTCTGTGACCTAGAAGTATGATTGTGTTTTTCATTAATTGATGTACCTAATTGGTCTCGACCATGTCTCAGATCTCATAAAATCTAAGACACCTGAATATAAAAGTATCATAACCACCATCAGCCTGTCTCAGTCCTCGGCTTGAATATAATTGTACATTTCTCTTAGTGTTAAAGAATCTGAATATAACAAAGGTTGATGTCAGAATGAGCCATCGTTACTATGTACAGGTACGTATTACGAGTCGACACGGAACATGTAATCGATGGATACACGTGTAGAACAGAGTGTCGTTTGACAAATATCATTAAAAGTTGGCGAGTTCATATCGGCATCGGATTCCATGGACTTACCCTACAGGTAAATCGTGTAGCTTTCGTTTTTACATGATAATTGCAAAGTTTTCATGTGAAATCCCTTTTATTTGCGTTTTCATTAACCTGGCTATGATCAGGGTAGTCTTACAAAATATATTTCAAAAATTCTCTCGAAATGATTATGTTATATAAACATAAAAAATAGTTCGAATAATACATTACAGGACATTGAAAAACGATGAACTGTTTTTTCACACGATACGCGAGCATATTTGCAAACTAAATTCCTAATATATTACAACATGTAACATCCAATATCTAGGCACTATTACACGAAAAGTAGCAAATACCGTAGTTTTTCTGTTCCCATGGGAACACTTTACTGTCTCGAGATATTAAGTGGCCTGTTTGTAGCGGAGAACGTATTGATGGTGGCATTATGATGGTCACATCCACCTTCACTCCATCTTCCGCAGATCTCATGCCGCCATTATCGCACTACCGCGGGCTGTGTTAAGGCTTTTTTTTATCAATACTAAAGCACTGTCAACAACGAAATACTTTTACAAAACATATTACGTATCTTCAGCTCTTCTTAGATAAAGTTCTACAGTGATCAACCCCGGTGCCCCCTGGACACTGCGACTTATCCTTTTGTCAACTTTTTTGTCGTCACCCTTGGATACAGCTCTACTCCCAGAATGAGATGGGCCACTCTGGTCAAGTGCGAGTTGGCATACCACGCATACCTTACAGAATAACAACATATGCATAATTCTGATAAAACATAAAATCCTGTACCAATAATAATCTGAATAAATTATATACCGGCTTATATTAGTCGTATATAAGTCTCGTATGTTTTATCATCTCTGCCGCGACGTTGAGTTATACCGAAAACATACGAAAGTCAAGCAAGTAGGGTACATAAAAGGACAACAACGTCCTACATAATTAGATAACAGAAGATGTCCTATGTCCAGGAGCAGGCCGAGACGGGACTGCGATGGTAACGATGATGAGATGCAATCTTTCTAAAATACACGTAAATTTCCGATAATTACAAGTTAGTCTAAACGATTGTTTAAAAATTTTAAATTTGTACACCAGAGCTATCAAACGTACGCTGGCCATCCCGACGAGGACCAGCAATCAGTTGAACTCGGGATTAATGTGTGACTCGTTACGTTAATCACGGCTCACAGGCCCCGCGCGCCGCCCCGCGCACGCGTCACGCGGAATGCGAACGTTAATGCAAATGTTTCATTATCGCTACAATGTGATACACATCTCAGTGCTGAATGTGGACCTAAGAATCGTGTCCAGAGCTAAGTGAGTATTCAGCGCCCTCAAAACATGAAACAAGGAGATACTTATAAAACCGTTGTACTACAGAGCTCCATAGAAATGAGGATTTTCAAATATTTATTGCGGTCCATTGCTGGACAAAGGCCACTTATACCTATAATCCCCGCGCTGGGCATGCGGATTGGTGATCGCTGAGCACAGCTTCTCGCACCGCCTACTCTCATAGGCCCGAAGCGGCCAGGGCATGTAGCTGTGCCTACATGGACCATACCGCGTTCTGCCGGCGCCGAGATTAGTCGCGTTTTACGACACCCTGTATCCGGTATTTTTAATCCACCCCGACACATACATTTCTTATTATTTATTCAAGTAATATATAATGTAAATACATACACACACAAACATACACCCACACATGCATGTATCTTTACGTAAACGTACTTGCGCGTGCGCATGCTATCCTGTGTTTGTGAGCATGGAGCGGTGTGGGCGGGTGTGCCTATTCGTGTGTGTACAGTGACAGCTACGATGGAGCATAGGTATCTTAGTAATGCGTTGTATGTATAATGGAGTCCTATTTATGTTTTAAATTAACAATACCGTATGGATAATAGGTTTAAATTGTAGTGTAAAAACTAAATATCACGATTTTATAGCTATTCAAAATAAATAGTAAGAAATGATTATTAGTATAAGAATAAGATGATTGACGAAAATTAATGTTAGTGTTCTAAAAGCGTGGTACTAGTTCCGTTATATGCTCCAGCACGGAACAGAGGGTGACCCTGTTGCCACCCACCGGACTAAGATAGACACTCCGCGCTAACTGCAGGGAATTTCAAGTTAATAAAGTCAAATAATACTTTGCTTGACTGCCTCGTTGGTCGTGTTGGTTGCAAGTGCGACTGCTGATCGAGAGATCCTACGTTCAATTCCCGGGTCAGGCACTACAAAACTTTTCTAATTTAGACTATCTAGTAGTATCTCGGAGTCTGAATATGTGCCTGATGTATGGGAATAGGCTCACCAGGCGGAATAGGTTTCCATACTTACTACTTATTACGCTGGCTAGCGACCCGAAGTGGATCTTGGCCTCCGACATCAAACAACGCCATTCCTCCCTGTTCTCTGCCGTCGGGCACCCCCATCTCTTTGACATTTTTTGATACAAGTTTCCCTACTGAGACGTAAACGTAACTGGTGAAACGTGGGAGTGTTCTACTTTCCTCTGCCCACCTCTTCGGGCATTACAGGCTTTATGTTACGTTTTTACGTTACGTAACATATAAACGAGACTTATTAAAAAGTATCTCGCACTGGCTCCGTCACATGGCTACCAGTAAAGTAGATACAAAACAGTAAATAGGTAGGTAGCAGACAATATCATTAAGTTTAAACGTCATGGGAATAGGTCTGTTTTGCACATTTGCAACTACGAGCTCTACGTAGGTACTGAGTAGAGCCGTGGATCGTGTGGCGCGGCTCGCAGTCGGCGTGAGTGTGTGCTTGGGTCGAGAGCTCCCGAGGGACTCGGGAAGTGCGGCCGGAGCGTCGCCACCTGGGACAACGCGTAGGGGAGAAGCGTTCTTAAAAAATAGGCAATCGACCATAGATTACAGAGTTACAGTGAGGCGAGATACGAAGCTCCTCGAACCTATATTTTGTGACAATTAATAAAAATATTAGAACAATTTCAGTATCTTCCTTTATCTAAATGGATGAGCAAGTCGTTTGAGTAGGTTAGCGCTTAGAGACAAAGCTTCGTGACTGTTGGTATTCAACGTTTTGAGCGTCGATGCAAGGGTAAACAAACACTTCCCGTAATGAAGCAGGTCGCGGGCATCCCCGGCGGCGTTGATAATATCTAAACGCCTAATGGCTGCTGGGCCTGTGACGAATGTATCGCCCGCCGCCCCGCGCTCCACTATGTGATAATTCCAAACGCTGCGGCCGCGCCACCTGGGATCTGCCAGGGGCGAATCTGACATGGATTATTATCGTTGTTTTTTCAAAGGAACATTAAATAATATAATATTAATGTTTAATATCAGCAAAGTAATGTTTCTTCGGTAAGTTTTGATTTGTTACGAGATACCGTCGCATGTATAACCAATTATAGCAATTGTAACTTATTTACTGTCATAAGTCGTATATTATGTTAAAATTCTTAATGTCCTACTTCAAAGGAGCTGTTTCTCAATAAACTTATATAATATAATCGTCGATAACAGTATTCGTATGATCGAAATTAATACGTTAAAGCCAGCACGCGGTAGTTACAGCCCTCCGACAATACAAGGTTTATTTATGAGTTATTGTCGCAGCCACAATTCGGAGGCAGGTCGGCGAATTATTCAGGCTCGTGGAGCTGGTGCGAGGAGCATGCGGCGCGGTGGCGCGGGCGGCGCTACACGGCGCCGCGTGGAATTCGAAATGCACCCCCGACCGACGATCGAACATCGGCATTTAATTAGCCTCGTGCCAGCGCCGACGCGACCCGCCGCCGGCCGACATAGCTCGCATCGCCAAACCCGCTAACTTGACTAAATAACTCACGGATGCTTCGCATTATTTAGTCATTGATACATTTTGGGCGCTGTGTTATGAAATAAGTTGCGATGATTAATTTCAATGTTCTATAGAGATGTCAAATGCTACTGCGTATCTAGCAGTTATTGCTTTATGTCAATACCTATATACATATTTCATTACATTAAGGTTATTCTAGAAATAACTAAGAAAAACCTTAAACTATCATAAAAAGTTTTTTCTGAATAGATTTCCTGTAATAACGCTCATCAGTTTTTTAACACGCTTATATCAGATTGTTTATGACTTACATAGGTCTCAAATGTACTTCTTTATTTTACAAAGTTTCTGCTAAATAAATGGTACCCAGTAAATACTAAGCATTTACCAGTGATACGTGAATCCTAACGCATGTTGGTTGTGTTAAAAGATTAAATAGCGTGAGCGGCGAGTCCGGTCCCTGCGCCGAGGTCCCGCGGGAGCGAGCCCACGCGCCCAACTTCGGGCTCAGCGGCGCCGACCCACCCCCCCGCGCCCGCGCCCGCGCCCTCGCCCGCGCCCGCGCCCGCCATCCCCCCGCCTACCGTAGAGAATACATTTGCGCAACACTCGTGTTGGCCTAACAACGAGACTGCGACAACGGGACCCGTCACTGGGAAAAATTACTCATTTTCCGATTGCCGCAGTCACAACGCAAGCACACTGTCGCCGAACAATGCGCCCGTCCTGCTTCCAGTACGTACTTACGCGCCTCGAGCGCGCTCCAGCAGTAAAACCTCGCCACACCGCACAGACAATACGTCATATTCACATACTAGAAAGGGTGCCGAAGGGAAAGCGGACTTCCACGCTTTGTCTATATCCTATTTGTATATTGTCATAATCGTTTGTCTCCGCATTTTTCGACGCAAATTTCATATTTATATTTCCGCATGTTAACAAATATTCCATTCATGGTGTTGAACAATTCGCTATGCCGTAGCTTGCTTAAAAGTGACTACATTGTTCACGCCCACATAAGAAGATAAGAAGTTCCGCGATAAAAGGATAATGGATGTTTGTTACTGTTTAACAATAGTGCTCAGCAGATAAAATAATCCTTAAATTTTAATAAACTGCATACAACAAACGTCTCAAATAAGAATTTGATCATATCACGCATTACTAAGCAATTTTTAGCTTTTACGTCGACGCTTACGGACAGCAATCATAGAACACTTAATTTTGGTAGCCAGTTATCATAAAAGTTAAAACTACGATACTCTAAAAAAAGCATTAAATTATAATAACATTCGCTAACGAAAGGACCACTTTAAAAACTCGAAGAGTCGTGAAAGATAAAATGAAGGCGTCGTCGTCGATGATGGGCCTCGGCGGGCAATTTATTTATAATCTCGGGTTCAGAATTGCCTACGAATTAGCATGTAAATATTTGAGGTCCAAGGAGTCTGGTGTAGATTTATCACAAATGGGTAGAGATAAGCGAGGACGGAGTCGTAAAGCACCGGGCGCTCCGCCAGCGTGCCGCCGCGGCACCACACCCTTTGACGAAGTTGTAAAAAGAGCGTTAAACCGCAGTAAAAACGCATAGAGTGTCATGCCGCGGAGAACATTGCGCAGGAAAAATTACTCCTTATTTTAGTGGTCTTATGAATTTCAACGAAGTGGCCGATGAAAGGGAACTAGGCGGCCCCTAAAAGCGGCATTAATCGCGCGCTCCGCAACCACTGCGGGCTATGAGATTAGTTCGTTAGCTCGCTTGATTAATGCCGAGTATTTTGCGAGACTCACCCGTTATGTCCACGGGCCCATGTTCGCTGGACTCCTTCGTGGTGATCCGACTGTGGTTAGCGTCTGGAAAAAAACCAACATGTTATTTTGGAAGTTACTCCAGTCGTGGGTGCAAGCTATGACGTTAATCGGTATCTATGTTACGCAATCAAGATCACCGTTTTCAAAAAAATGTATATAAACACTATATAATTTTAGAAGCATAAACCTCGTTGGTCGTGTTGGTTGCAAGTGCGACTGCCGAACGGGTGGTCCTGGGTTCAATTCCCGGGTTGCGCACAACAACATTTTTCTAATTTAGATTTTCTAGTAGGTAGTGGCTCGGAGTCTGGACATGTGCCCGATGCATGGCAATAGGCTCACCACCTATTCCATAGTGGGACGTAAACG